>CM073773.1:110988794-111141855 GCA_037158775.1 Hetaerina titia | reverse complement strand
TTTACATCCAACTACTTCATGAATTTGATTTATTTATATTACATTGATGTAGTTGTATATGGACATTTTTGCTTGTATTTTATGAATTTTTCTGTTAAAACTTATTTGGAATAGCCAATATTTTTATATTATTTTCATTAATGGAATATTGTAACTAACTTGTAAAACCTTTTCCAGCAATTCTTTTCAGACATACAAAATTTGCATTGTTTCTGGGCAAGGGTGGGAAGAGCTAATATGCTTCGAGGAGAGTTGGGACTGAAGAAGCAGATTCTCATGAAAGAAAATGAGATGTTAAAAAATAAACTAAGAGAATTTCTGCTAATGTTGGGGAAAACAAAATTACTGTAAATGTGAAATTACTCAACTAATGGAAATTCCAAAAGCAATGACTAGATAACCTCAACACACAATAAAAATGTAACTTTCCTTCTTGTAAGGTAGTCAAAATATTTCTCCCAAATATTCACTGTCGTGAATTTCTATTACCCATTATACATACTGGTAGGAAAATAGCTACTTATTTCCCAAGAAAAAGATAGTTTGAAAGTAATCAGACTACTCTTTTTACTACAACATGAAAGGCCCACAAATTTGTACGGGAGAAAATCAACTTTTATTATTGGTAGTCTACTGTTTAAGGTAGGTATTGCGGACATAGTGAACATGGCTACATTTCTTAGCTTTCCTTAACAAGATGCACCCCACACTACAATAAACCATACTTTAATTTTGTATTCATTCATTAAGGGAAGTTTTGAATGGGCACAAGCTAACATCCCAACATTTCTTAGCCTCGCAAAAAAGGAAACTTGACATCCCATACTACATAACCCTGTCTTCAATTCTGCATACATTTTACCTTTCTTCCTTCCATCCTACATGCATATTCATTCCCACGCCTTACCATGTCCACCTAACATTCTCCTCTTCATCATTGTCTTCTACATTCCAACCCCCAGGACAACAGTCTGCATCCATCTTTCCTGTCTCCTTTGGATTTCTCCTAACAATCCTCTATCCTCCCCCACCATTCCTACATTTGTTCTTCTTTCTGTCCACTTCACCATCTCCACACCCACATCTCAAACACCTCCAATCTCTGCCAATCATCTTACTTAAATGACCAAGTTTCTGAGCTGAACAAAACCATGCTCCATTATCAAAGTTGATACTATTCTATTCTTTATGTTATTGTTAAATGTAAAAAAACAATAAACACAGTAACCAACCCAAAGACCGGTTTGGTAAGTGATGGTAAAGTTCACCCAGTACTAAGCCCTATATGGCATGCGAAATTCACACGTCAGGGTAGGGGGGCCAGTTCCTATCCCCGTGCTGGGTATGGTTTCCCAGGAAGATCTGGTACCCGAAAAATCACATAGCAAAAAATCGCATAGTATAAAAAATAACATAGCCAGGGTGGAGCTGCAGGTGCCCAGTCTTGCCTGGGAATAGAATTCGGGCCCTCCGGTCTGTAGTCCAAAGCTCTATCACTGAACTACCACGTCCCTTGCTAAATGTAATTGTCATCAATTCCCTTCTCCTGTGAAAGCTTTCTTGACTTAATTAAATTCTTACACCCATACTAGTATTTTGACCATGTTGGTCCAAAACACTGCCAAAATAGTTAAACTGCTTGAACAGCTATAAATTTTCTCCTGCTATTTTAATGTTTAAATTAGCCTTCCCCTTTCTAAAAACCTCATAACTTTTGTTCTGTTTATATTCATTTTCGTTCTATCCCTAGCAAACTGTTTTTCTAATGTGCTCACAAATGAATATACGAGTAATTAACCCCTTAGCCAAATTTAATGGCCTTTCTTTTTACTTACACTAACTATCTGGTGAAGCATATTCTCTTGGATTTAAGTCCTCATACTCCTCTTCTGCGGTCATGCTAACTGTTCACTTATATTAGAAATATCAAGGATATGGTTGACTAAATATATATCCCTGGTCTAGTAATACTCTTATTTTGCGCCTAAATACAAATTTTCCTCAGTAACCCAGCCTGATACCCAAGGGATTTTCACTTACCTATTTCTCGTAGGAAAGGAGACAAAAGGCCAATAGTGCTTTGCAAGCAAGATTAAATCTTTACACAAGCGTATTGAAATGAAATAAGTAACTTTGTTACTCCACACACACTTTATTTAGGACACAACTAAGGTTTCGACATTGGTCATCATCATGAGGGGGTCCTCACAGAAGCCAACTTTGTATATATACCTCCAGAGTGGAGCAGGGGGGTTTGGTCAGATTGGGAAGGGATGGGAGAGTGAAGAGGTAAAAAGGATAAAATGTAGATGGGAGGGAAAGGGTGTAGGTCAGTTTTTGGTGTCAATTATTCTGTTTATGGGGGTTTGTCTGGTCGGGAGATATACATGTAGCATGCATGCAGGATGGAATGAAGAGCAGTAGAATACATGTTGAATTGAAGGGAAATTTATTGTAGCATGGGATACTTGTTAAACAAAACTGGGAACTGTAGTAATGTTCAGTCTGCATATATCCAAATCCACCATAAATGGTAGAATACCAAAAAATACCTGTAAAATTGGGAAAAGAGGCTCATTGCCAACTATTTCTTAGACCCAGACACAACGAGGAGAAATCAATAGCTAAAAAATCGTCTTCAAAAAAATAAGCCATTTCTTTAAGAAATCAATCAAATAAGTATATTTCTATCCAGATGAGGGAATTACTGCATAGTTTTCTGAGGTGTCTTCAAGACACTCCCAATCTTTTTAATTATTTTTCATCTTGGAGTGACATTAACTGTGATGTCTTAATTATTTCTTTACATACACGCTATGCTTCTACAACATGCTCAGCAAGCTGCTGCAGGGTTATGTGGTGGAGGTGTAAGATCACCAGCCAAACCCTACCATCTAGGTTACGCAGAATCTTTTAAAATTTACTTGAAATGAACCTGTTGATTGCTGAGCATGTACTGTCAAGGAAGTGATTCAACGTATTCTCAATATTTTGGTGATTGCTGTCTTTACTTTCCTTGAAATACTCTTTGCTCCTCTATCTTTGTAGGTAGTTGCTCATTATTTGAGTGTACATATTACCGAGGATTCATTGCAAAGCCTTAACATGCAGGGATAGTAGAATTAGGTAGAATACAATATTCTCATAAAGTAAAATGCAGCATTTAGTACCTAAGACTAAGAAATGCATGCAATTTTAACCCTATGATTGTTGCCATGAGCGAAGTGATGAACTTCTTTTAGATTTATTGCTTTATAGTACCCTACAAGCCACTGAGGTATCCGTTACAGAATTATCAATGACAAGGATTTATAGGTACCCTAGGTACTGGTTCCAAGGAATATTCATACGTTTACTACCCTTGGCACCAACCCCTGAAATAAATAAACTGCTAGGGTATGTGGCAAAGGTTGATCACACGTCAGGCTACCCTTGACACAAAATACTTCCCCCCAATGCAGTCAGACAATGCTATTCCAATCCCCTACCATTTGTGAAAAAAATGACATATTAAATCTACTTTAATAGAAATACCGATGTTTTTATGAGGATAATGTGAAAAGATCTCGGCCTGACACAAAGATGGTGTTCAAATCAGCAAAAATTTATGATTCCTGACTGGGTACACGTGTCATTAGTTCATAAGACAAGTTTCAACTTCCAAGAAACTGCGAGAGATGCCGCAACAGTAACTTTTAATGGAGTCATCCGCTATGTGTGCATTATAATGCAACAATTTCAGAGAGTAAAAATCAGAGAGTAAAATTTCAGAGAGTAAAATGTAAGCACTCGGCCGGATATCGAGGGATCCAGGTTCGAATCCCAGTCAAGGCGAATGATTTTTACTCTCTGAAATTGTTGCATTAAGTTTCAACTTGTTCTCTCAAGTAATTTGTTTACATGTATTGTTGTGGTAGACGTCTTTCATGTTTTTCATTAAAATGGAAAAACTTGAATTTCGTCATAAAATCTTTGTTTTGGATGAATTAACCCCGAAGGAAATTCATCTGAAGTTGACATAAATGTATGGGGACTCTGTTCCTTCAATATCAACCGTTGAAAAGTGGACAGCTGAATTTGAACACAGTCGCACATCCCTTGCAGATGACCCACATGAAGGATGGCCAAAAACCACAACCACATTGGAAACCATCGAAAAAGTGCACAATATCGTGTTGGACAACAGGCGAATGAAGGTGAGTGACATAGCTAAGATCGTGGGGATATAAAAAGAAAAAGTGCGAAACATCTTGCATAAAGATTTAGGGATGCGAAAGCTCCATGCAAGGTGGGTGCCGCATTTTCTGAATGCCAATAAAAAGCAAATGCGCAAACGATTTTCATAGCAATGTTTGGACCGATTCAAGAGAGAACTGACCGATTTTGTACAGCGATCTGTCACCATGGATGAGACATGGACCCACCAGAGTATGCCAAAAATGAATCGGCAGTTGAAGCAGAGCGTGGAAGCCGGTGGTTCAGTGCTAAAGAAAGTGAAGGCGATCGCATCTGCCTGAAAGGTCATGGCCAGTATGTTTTAGGATGGGAATAGGATCATGTTAATTGATTACCTTGAAAAAGGCAGAACAATTACAGGCGAAGAATACTCCAAAAATTAATGAGAAGAGTCCTGACTTGAGGAAGGAAAAAATAGTCTTTCGCCAGGACAACTGACCTGCTCAAAAAGGGTGCATGGCGATGGGAAGACTACAGGATATGGGGTACGATTTGCTAAGCCATCCCCCCTACTCTCCTGATTTAGCACCCTCAGACTTTCTATGTTCCCAAACTTGAAGATATTTGTTTCTGGGAAACTCTTTGCATTCAATGAAGAAGTTGAGAGGGATAAATTGATATTTTCACAGCCTTCCCAACTCTCCACTTCCAAGAAGGAATACTGAAGTCGGAGAAATGCTTTATCAAGAGTGTTAATGTAAAGGGAGATTATGTAGAAAATGCACGGCACTGAGCCAATTTCTTGCTGAATACTATCTTAATGAGAATATAAATTTCACCATTTTTTAACTGAAAATCAGTCTTTCATTGTCAGACCAAGAACTTTTCACATTATCCCTGTAGACCTATTATTCATCAGCTTAGTCACATAAATTCCATAAAATATTTTAGCAAAATCAGCAAAGTACTCATGCCCCTCTCCCCTTCCATCTCTGTCCTTTTCATTTACTTAAGCCTCAGCTCTCAAACGCGATCTATCAACACCCATGACACCACAAACTTAATTGGAAACATTGGGAGTGTGTTTGCTAGTTTAATTGATGGTTATTCAACCGGTAATGGCTGCCACAGCTGCAACATTAGCACCAACCATCCATTCACCAAGCATGAGCCAATAATCATGAAAAATAGCTTCAATGATATGAGACTCCAAACAAGTTTGTTTGCAGTCTCATATCATTGAACATCGTTTGGAGTATCATATCAGAAAACATGGTTTGCAAACCATGTTTACCATTTGGACCATGAAAAGTTTTCTAACTTTTCCCGATGTGGTAGATTTTGTTTTAAACATCTAAATTCAATTTCTAAGAGTCATCGTATTCATGAAAAACCATTAATACAAGATGTATACATATCTTCAAGTAGAAGTCAGATAATTTCATACATTTTTAAGTCAAAGAAAGCCTAACTTTCGCCAGTACCAAAGAAAAATTATTTTCAGGGTTGAGAATAGGCATAGGAGGGGTTCACGAGTAGAGCATTGGACTACTGGCCGGAGAGCCAGGGTTCGATTCTTAGGCAAGCCAGTCTGGGTACCCTCAGCTCCACCCAAGCTGCGTGATTTTTTGGGTACCATATCTTCCTGGGATACCATAACCGGCACAGGGAAAGAAACTGACCCCCCTTAACACCTTGTTAAAGAAATTTCAAGAAACTGTAACGGTAACTTTAACGGAGTCACTCGCTATGTGTGCATTATAATGCAACCATTTCAGAGAGTAAAAATCATTCGCCTTGACCGCCTTTAAAGCCCCCAAAATTTCAGAGTGTAAGAGGACGTCTCGGTAGCTTAATTGGTTAAAGCACTCGACGGATATCGAGGGATCCGGGTTCGAATCCCGGTCAAGGCGAATGATTTTTACTCTCTGAAATGGTTACCTTGTTAAAGTGTGAATTTCACAAGCCATCGGCTTAGTACTGGGTGAATTCTACCATCACCTAGAAAACCGACCTTCAGGTTGATTACTGTGTTTATGTTAATAGGCATAGGGCTGGAAAAAATATTCCTTTTGGTGCATCAGAATGTAATGATGAATGCAAACCACAAGTAGCTAGACTAAATGCAATTGAGGTATATCGTCGAGTATCTCTGACAACGAAATTAGGCTTTAGGGATTTCATTACTAACACTCATTTTAAAACTGATCATAAAACAAATTTTAATGAATGCTCACTTTTGAAAAATTGAATGCTTCTCTTTTCTGCCTGCACTATAAGCAATACCTCCCTACTCTTGATGTGTGAATTTCAAATGCCATTGGGCTTAGTACTGGGTGAACTCTACCATGACCTATCAAACCAACCTTCGGGTTGATTACCGTGTTCATGGTTTCTTTCCTAAGCAATAATTATTTTCAAAATTACACAACTAGGATAATTTTTGTCCAAATACTTCACTTCAAATTGTAATTAATAGTGGAAAAGGATTATTTGTACATATTTTGAGCCGAGAAGTGCATCTTGACTTATACTTTAAGATATACCATATGGTTCTATCGTTTTGTGCAACATTTTAAATTTTTCCAAAAACTAATTAAATATATTCTTATATTGTAATTTAATTCGCTTGCATATGTTTCCTTGAAACAGCTTAGGGTTTGCAACAATTATAATTTTTCCTTTGATATACATTTATAGGTATGCTCAATAGTTCCCAAAATCTAAGGATTGCCTGCCATAGAATGAGTGGTGGGTAACACTAACAGTAGTTACAAGGGGACGGTGACCAAAAGTGAAGCCCATTTGCACCAACATTAGACTCTCCTTTACAAAAGATGCCAAGGGGGACACAGTTTAACACCTAGAAGTGTACTCCACTTTGAAGTGTTCTCCAAGCCTTCCCTAGATCAGGATTGGGATACGACAAACATTTCATTTTATTAAGATATTATTAACAATAGCTTGTGGCATGTAAATGCACTAAGACATACCTAAAATCCTTTTATCCCTCATGGGTGAAAGGCACTTGTAACACATTGTTAACCACATATTGAATGACACAAATATGAAATCTTCAAGATTAGTTTATTTTGTTAAGATTACTTTCAAGTGAAAATAATCGACACAACAATACATAAAAAAAGGTTTTTACTTTTTCCAATGTGAAATAACAATTTTAAATGATTAAATGACAAGAAAGGTGGACCATTGATGTTAAATGAGGGCTGATGGAATTCTTTCTTGCCATTTAACCAGAGTAAAAATGTTCTTCTGATGACCCTAAAGAAGCTCATATGACATGAAAACCAAGGTACTCGGGCTAACTTCTTGAAGTGCAGTTCCACACCAATATATACATATAAATGCTTCTCAAACAAATACCCACTATAATAACATGATGATTAGGCACTGAATTAAAAACTCATTCCTTGCAAGGGGGTTTACTCAATGAAACAAGTTTAGTCTAGAGCCGCAGCACCAGAGATGATTTCAATCAACTCCCTGGTGATGACAGCCTGCCTGGTTCTGTTGAACGTCAGGGTCAGTTTGTCAATCATTTCCCCTGAAACACAAAATGGAACATCAGACATCTCCTATTTACAATTGAAAACTCAATGCAAGAAATCCAACAAGGTATTTTATAAATATAACATTTTAGCATTAAGTCATTTTAATAGAGTAAAATTAACACGATTTTGGACCACTTGTGATGTGAATAATTTCTGGACAATGATTTCAATATTTTGAACTGTTAAGATGATAAACTTCATTTTCCAGAGTATTTTACGAGTGAACATTATTCCAATTGGTCTAAAATGCTTTGTAAATGGTTTTAAATTAAATCAGTCGAAAAATTGCATTTATTGTTTTGCTTCTGGTAGTCTACATGATCCTAGGATCCTTCTAAACCACTGCTGGCTTGCCATTTGAATTTTCCCAGGGTTGAACCATCTGCCAATACCATACCACAACACATAAGCATGAAGCAGGACTCTTAACACAAAAAGAAACAAACCTGCATTTAAAATAACCCCCAAAAATTACTAAATTTTTTGGTAAAAAATCTTCTCTGAAGATTTCACATTGAAACATTCTGGTATGAATGACCAACCTGGAATAGGTCACATAACACATTTATACAAAGGTTTCATACAAAATAATAATGCGTAGTCTAAGCATGTATCAGCAGATGCATCTAGCTGATCTATTTTCAGTAATATGTATTCTGATGGACCAACCTAGCGTAAACAACATTTTAAATCAACCTACACTTACTGGAGAGACATATTCTTTTCCAAAAGCAGTTCAAAGGCAGACGGGCTCATGCCTGAGGAGTACAGCAGATGTCCCACACACTTCAATGCACCCATAATTTAATCCGACAGCATCTCTCTTAATTTCAGGAGAAAGTCTTATCACTCAAGCATTAGTTGAACTAGAAATGCCATTGCTTTGGGTCCATATCATTGCAATTTCCCATCTATCCTATGACAGTCATTGGTTTCCCCTTCCTTTGCAGCCCAGACAATTGTGTCATGAGTGCACTGCAAAGGCAGTGCTTGTATCACTTTTCAATCACATCTCATAAATTTAATAATAAACATTTCATGTGGTGTTTTTTGTTCCCTAATTATAGAGTAGCCATTTGCCCAAGTTTTAAAACTGTTCATTAAAGTAAGTACATGTATTTTACTTTAATTTAAAAAGTTAAGCAACAAAATCCATCGCTGAATTATTATTATCAAACCTCTTTTTACCTTATACACCTTTTAATAATTGTGAGAAAAAGAGTAATCAAAATAAATACCTATTCAATTAAAATTAATACAAACTTCGTCGAAATGCAATGAAAAATGATCACAACTTCTATTCTTTATGCATATTGAAACAATGCCCTGATAAAACATTTTTTCCGATTCTCAAATTTAAGCCAATGGGTGAATTTCTAACTATAAAAAATGACAACATACATGGCTAGTAATCAGGCAAATTCAATGTGTAATTTTAGAAAATTTAACAATTGAAAACATTATATGCCAGTGGGGAATTTTAAAAACTATTTGAAAGGAAAAGATATTAACTAGACACAAATGCAAACTAAGGGATATTTATTATCACATTATCGAGGATTTGCGTGGTCATCCATTTGCATTCTTGTGCATTTGAAAATAAAAACACAATGCAATAAAACTTTTGCAAAAACTATTAGTTACCTTTAATGAATATATTTTAGCATAGCAGTTAAAAGAAATGAATAACGATTGCAGATATGTTGCCAACAAATACATTAGCTGGGATGTGAAATGTATTTAAACAGAACTTCTGCACTTCTAACCTTGCCAATGCCTCTCAAATAGAAACCAGTCCAGTTTTGTCAGTGTATTTCCTGATAAGATTCAAGGGATAAGGTTTTTGATATATCTTTATTTATCAAATTCACTCGTCACCTTAAGAAGCGAGGATGTTAATATGACCTTAATAGCAATTCAAAAACATACTAATTAATAAGATATGCTCATGATGATGAATACCTTTTTATAAAATTCCATATTAGCTCAAAGAGTCAATTATAGAAAAAGTTTATCTTCTCAATATGCATGCAAACGGCCCTTTTGATTTTGGGAATGCTTTAGCAGGTAAAGAAAATTGCCAATAATATTACTCTTCCGTATTTTTTGTGTTCTCAAAACTTTCATGCTTCTAATTCTATACATATGAGGTGTGTTCAAAAAATAACGAGAATTTTAATTTTTCAGACAATAATATTTATTTATTCTTATACAATGATGTTGTCGCCTTCAAAGTAGTCCCCATTGGAGATTATGCACTTGTGCACTTCTTCCAATCCCCGAAACACTTCTCAAACTCGATCTTTGAGATAGCCTTCAGTTCTTTCAGTGATGCGCTTTTAATATCATCTACGGCTGTAAAATGACGGCCCTTCAAGGTTCTCTTAATTTTTGGAAATAGGAAAAAATCACACGGAGTCATATCTGGCGATTATGGAGCCTGGGGCATCATTGTTTTTGGCTAAAAATTCACAAACAAACAATGAAGTGTGAGCTGGTGCATTATTGTGCTACAAAAGCCATGAATTGTTTTTCCACAGATCCGGGCGTTTTTTTTCGGATTGCTTCATGCAAACGGCATTGAAGTTGTAGGTAGAAATTCTTATTGACCTTTTGACCTGGTGGAAGGAATTCATGATGCACTATGGCATTAAAACCGGAGAACACAGTGAGCATAACCTTCACGTTTGACCGCACTTGTCGAGCCTTTTTCGGTCTTGGCGAGCCAGAATGCCTCTACTGGGATGATTGAGCCTTAGTTTCAACGTCATATCCATAAACCCATGTTTCATCACCTGTTGTAATACGGTTCAGTAATTGTCATTGCATCATTGTTTACTTCATTTAGTGACACCTGAGAAACTTCCATTCGCCGCTGTTTTTGTTCAAAATTCAACCATTTTGAAACGAATTTTGCTGCCACGCGTTCCATACCCAAAATATTGGAAAAAATGTCATGACATGATCCAATCGATATGCCAACATCATCAGCGACCTCTCTAATTGCGATTCGGTGATCGTTCATAACCATTTCTTTCACTTTTTCCACGTTTTCATCAATTGTCGAAGTGCTGGGGCGTCCAGGGCATTCGTCATCTTCAAGGTCTTCACGGCCTTCTTGGAAGCGCTTATACCACTCGTAAACCCATTTACTCATAGCAGACTCACCATAGGACTTTGTTAATATTTCACACACTTTGTTACACTTTATTTCATTTTTTACGCAAAATTTGATACAAATTCTTTGATCCATTTCTTTTAACAAATGAAAATCGCCGAGCTCATAAAACACATCTTACCTTAGGGGCTGTCACAGACAAAGTCCACAATGAAAACAGCTGAAAGTTTTATCAAACTTCAGGGGCATGTATACCAACATAATAAAAAAAAAGTTTGACAATCGGACTCTCCAAGCCCGCAAAATGAAAAAATTCCCGTTGTTTTGAACACATCTCGTACATTGAACTTTTGATTAACTGTGCTAATCATCTGTGCATTATGAAGCAGGAGTAATCGAAAAGCATCTATAACTGAAATACATAGAACATAGGGTCATGACAAAAACAGAGATATGGACACACTGCTTTTCCATTTTGCGTGATTAATTCTAGATTTTTAGCAACTGCAAAGTTATTTTTTTCCTTTTTCAGCCATTTTATTTGAGTGGAATTATAGATTCACAAAACCACAGTACTATCGATAGGTGAATAGCAGAATTTATTCAGCTAAAAAGCTAAACTGACCATGTGGCTGGGAAAAACGAATGACTGGTGTAGGATGAATTAAAAAAAAATGGATTACTCACATGGATTAATTTCTGCCATATGATTCCAATTTAAATAATGCATTGAAAATGGTCGATGACTTATTTGTTGCAAAGTTAAACTATGTATTTCCTCACCTTAAAGGATATTATGGATTTCTGAAGACTAATTAATGCAAGGGAAACAGGGTACAGAAATATTTGCATTAAAATACTATTACTGACAACTTTTGATTAGGTGATATTATAAATTTAAGAAAGCCAAGGTATTTATTGCAAACTGGTGTTTTTTCTAATATATCAAGTTTAAAGCATTTAATTATTTCTAAGGTTGTAATTTTCTTAAAATTTTGAGGCACTGGGGAGAGAGAATAGCACAAATAATCCACAAAATAGAAAATCGAGTTTATTGTAGTTTACCTTAATGGACAGGATTATTTGCATGCCCTATGGCAATTCTTACCGGCATTTTTGCTGGCATTGTCCATGGCAGTCATTCTGGAGGATTGCTCACTGCATGCACTCTCTTTCATGGCATAATATATGAGAGAAGCAACTGAAAATTCCAGATAGCTCTGAATAACATCAGCATCCAGCGAGTCATACACAGACAGTTTAGGGGCAGCTGATACAGCTGGCAGACTGTATAGCGGCATCTCACTGGTGACATACGACACCACAGACCTGGGGTATTGGACAAAATAACAATTAGAGCCCTGCAATCCAAAGGCAAAAGTTGGCAAACACTTTATCATGGAAACACTAGTGTGTCATTCCACTGCACTTACATAATGAAAAACATGACAAATTTTATTTCTAGATTACATAATCAAACGAGAACCTTGAAATAATTGCTGTGGGGGCTTTATTGCTTTAAAGTATAACGAGTGACTTTAAGGTATGTGAGTAACTTCATTTGTAATTTTACAAATTGTGATTGCCTCCCAGGAGAGACTACAGCTTAACTTTAGTCATGGATTATAAACAAATGGCAGACATGCATTAAAAGTGATTTCGGTGAGTATTTTTCTTAACTTTTTACTTAAACTTCATTCATAGTACATAAATATGGTTAAGCTTGTCTACTAAGTACATTTTGGTCCACATTCCACAGATCAGCTAAAATAGATGTTTTAAAAATCTTAATTTTTTGGATGTTTAACCCTTTTATTGCCAGCAGGATTATCTATCAGATGGTGGAAGAATGTATGCGAAGAATGCCACATGCCAGATGTTTTTTCACTTGCACCTTTACTACCAACAAATTCATCAAAACAGCCATTTTTCACATATGCTGAGCAAGAAAAAAAGAGCAGCCTAAAAGAGGCTGGCACTAAAAGGCTTCATCAAGAAAAGAAAACTGAATCCCTTCAATCTTCAACTTATATACAATTAAATACAATTTAGGTGATGAGCATACCTGAATCTGTTGTACACTATCTTTCCCGAAGAGAAATCATAACCAGACTGGAATATTTTATCAGTTAACTTGGCAGCATCTTGAAATGTGGGTGGCTTTCGTCCAACTTCATTGGCCACAAGCATTATGTTGTTCCTGTACACCCTGGTGTGATAAAATGTTGCATAATTATTAACTACAGCAATTGCCTACAGCTTGACACTCAGCTCCAACAAAAAATTGCCAGGGTACAGAGTACTTAAGGGTTTTGGACAGGGCTCAAAAATGCTATTACCGTTAATTTATTTCAATGGTATATGGATATGTAACATTGAGTTTCTTTTATTTGTGGTTTTCTCTCCACAACCTCATCATACCTGGTAATCCTTCAAGAACTATTTTTAGTCAGTAATCTTTTACTGGTTCTGCCATTTGCAGTGGGCTACTGGACTAGAATGGTCTGTGAAATATTTTGTAATTGCTCATTCTAACTCCACACAGATTAAATACAGCCATATTTATTAATATATCCATTTTTCTTTCATCACTTTTAATATGGAGTGAACAACAATATCACATTTTGTATAGTTACATCAAGGATGTTCACACTCTTCAAGCATTAACTGCACAAACAGAAAAAATTTAAGCAGAATTAAAATATTATGTTTCATGGATGAAGAAGAGAAATTTACCGGATTCATTAAGAAAAATTTAGCCATTTTAATATCCAAATAAGGGAAGGAATGTGTGGCATTTTGGGGTTCCTCCTAACCGTTTCCCCAGCATTATTATGGAGATATTTTTTCTTCACCCAGGGACACAAGGAACCCCAAATGAGGTTAAGCAATTTTTCAGTAGGACTTGATGTAAAATAGACCAGGGTGCCAAAATTCTTCACTTCCTTGATCTTTTGCCAGTAGGGCTAAATATATAAGGGTAAACATTAATGGAAAAACACTTTTATGAATACAAATAATTAATGCTAAGGAATAATTACTGGCAAAGTAACTAAAGATCAACCTAGTGATGTATATTTGTCAGAGTGATACAGCATTTTTAAATTAACGTGGTCCACTGTAGTAATATGCAGAAATCAAATCAAAATTGTACATCATCATAGTAATAGCATTTAAACGAGGTAGGAGAAATTTTCAAATATAGAAGACCCTAAGCTAACACTACTGAAACATATAACTTGATTTATCATTTTTCCAAAGACATATACGATTGATGCTTGGAAATGATGGTTAATCTATGAGGCCTTAAGGGGCTAATGAAAGGCTTAGATCTATGAGAAATATTGCCGGGCAGAATGAAGAGAAAGATTCTATGAATGTGTGGGAAGAGGTGGATTGGATAGGAGGAGGTGGATTGCAGCTAAAGCCAAGAAAATTTGGAAGATAGCGTTACAAAGAGACAAATACCTAATGCAAAAAAGTAAGTTGAAGTACAAATAGTATGAAAAATATAAGAATGATTTTGAAAATGGATTACAAGGGCAAAGCAAGGAGAGAATCGACGATTGAATGACAAAATATTAGTGTGGTTTTACATTCTGGGATGAATGAGGAGTTCAAGACACTTGGAGGGATAGATGAGAATGGATGTGAGCTATGAGCATTAGGTAAAGAAAATGAATGCAGGAATGAAAGTAGACAAATCAAAACAAGGTTTTAAATGCAGTGAAACTTTTGAAAAATGAAAAAGCTGCTGGTACAGAGAGTATATTTAGGAGAACATATACATTGAAGGGTTAGTTTAATGAGACAACTGAGATCACACTTCTTGATTTCTTCCACTAAGAAGAGACTGTTGATGTGAAAGATGTACATCTTAATCTTCCACAGGAACTGAACTACAAATATTATATGACACTTATGAATTGGAAATCAACCAAATAACCTTTGGGTTGGCATCCTTCTACCAATACAATCAATTTATTTTAATATTTTTACTTAGATCCTAAGTGGCTCCCTTACTACTTTCTCAGAACAATCAGATTCACTTTAATGTTCAAGAATTTATAGTACACTTAACAGAAGTTAGTTAATAATACCAAATGGTTTAAGTAATTTAACTAATGGGCCAATATTAAATCCAATCCTAACATTAACTACACACAGAATAATGCTTACCACCATTATTGCAATCCATATCGGTAGTAGTGTTTTAGAGAAGGTGACCGACAGCTAAGTTCATTTGTGCCATTAGGGATGGATGGGAAAGAAAGGGTGGAAAGAAACCCATTAGCCTACTCTTAACGAAAGGCACCAAGGGGTCAACAATTTAACGTCTCATCTGACGGACGTCGTACTCACCCAAAGTGCTCTCCACAAAGCAAAGTTATGATTACAACTAGTAAATAGCTTTAAAAATTTGCTCATATTTCTATAAATGAGACATTTCCTAAAATTACCCATGAAATACTGTCAAATGATTTTTTTAATTTCTGTAATAAAGACTGGTCATTTTCACCAGAATTAATAAAAATTTGCCTTCATTGAAAGACAGATAAGCATTATTTAAGAACTAGGTGCAGCTGTCCATACTTGACCCTGGGTCATGAAGCAAAAATGATCACACACAATGTTACTTCTAACTGCCTGCTAGTATTATCATGGGCTACATAAAAACCAAAATAGCTCCTAACATCCATGCATGATTAATACATCATTCCAATATGAATTAGACATCACTTTTAAGAATAAAAAACTGCTGAAGAATCTTAAAGAAACTATATCTTAAGGAATTAATTAAAATAAAGAAAAAATATAGCCAGGAATGACTAGAAATTGATTTTCCAAATTTTATTAATGAGCAACTAATTCAACTAAGATTTTAATAAAATCAAGGCAAGTGACTTAAAAAGAGAACATTAATTACAGAGAGACCAAACAAGGGTATACGTATGCATTACTGCAAACAGGTCCATAGACCCCTAGACTTACACATACTAAAGAAATAAGTATTTTGCTTGCATACCAAGACTTTATTGAAAATGAAAAGAGAAAACTCACAATTGAATTTCACCTTCATTGAGATCAACCAATATCGGCTCTGGTACTACTCTCTCTGTACCTCGCAGATAATTGCCAATACACAGTATCATATAACTTGAGACTTGATGTTAGCAATGTCGGTGTGGAAATTTAGCTTTCAAATCTTTGTTTTAAGAGGTAAGGGCAAATGATACCCACGCATTAGCACACCTTTTAAGGAGCAGTGGCCCACATTCAGTTCATATACCATTGGTGAATACTGTCAAAGCTGAAATTTTAAAAGCAGTTTATCATGGTATATTTATGCATTTTGAATTGAATAACACTTTTCTAATGAAGAGACATTAAAAGATTCCCACATCATGGTATTTTTTTCCAATTGATTATCCAGAATGATTTCTTCCAGTTGGGAAAAAAATTCATTTCTGTGGGGCATACAAGGATAGTAACAAGAGGAAAATGTCAGTCATTCCTTTCATTGAAAAGAAACCTATTAAATGGAATGCAGAATAAAATTTAGTGGGCTACTATGAGTTTCGGATATTCCCATCGGAACTATTCCTAGATTGATAATTCTATTCGAGCAATTCGTTTTCTTGTAAATGTACAGCTAAGTAGGTACACACATATTCCAGACATTTTTGCACAGAAAGCCAATTCATTCTGCCCAAACTTCATTCGTTTACAGGAAATCAAAAGGGATTTTATAAATTGCCTTACCGCCAGTGACCAAGTATAATAAGGAATATAGTTTAGGATGAGTACTTCTTATGACTACCCACAAAGAAATTTTTGCTGCACGCCGGGATTAGGTCCATTAATAAAACTAAATGTTACAATAGAGCATTTAACATCTTACATTTGAAGGATACCGCGGGATTTATCTCCAACACAAATGACTTTGATGTTCGACGCATCCGCAGCAAGTTCCTGCTTAATGGCTCGAGATACACTACTGTGGACAGCACCACATAGACCTCGGTCAGAAGTAATGGCAATTATAAGCTTTTGCGGTTTCTCCGCCTCTGGTGGGCCTACTTCTGCTTTCTCGTAGAAGGACTGTGAAAGGAATGGAAATAGTAACACAGAAAAATAATACTTATTCAGATCATTAAAGTTACACTTCACGATCAACTGACCTTAGCTCCTTCTCCGATGGGCCGAGCCATCCTCAGCTCTCGCTCAGCCCGGGTATATTTGGCAGCTGAAACCATCTTCATTGATTGAGTGATTTTTTGAATGTTTTTAACTGACTTTAGACGGATGGAAATGGCCTTTAGGGTGGCCATACCCCTTGCTTGTTGGCCACTAAAATTAAATTAACGATGACTAAATGTTAAAACCATTTTCATTATCACAACACATTTAGAAAACCAATATCATAGGAAAATAGAATAAATGATGAGAAAATAACTGAGTACATGGGAAAATAATTAGCAATTCTGATTAATTTACTCACCATACTGGAACTATAGGTTGCAGTCGCCAAAACATATCGACTGCAGGGCACCGAAATGGCCACAGGAAGAGTAAGCAGTCAAAGGAATCTGTTTAGGAATATTTCAATTGTCATTACTCAATTATGAGGACATTGTTATAGTTATAAAAATGTAAAAATAATTTTTAAAATATATTAAAGTTAATTTTATTCCCAGAATTCAATTTATCAAGATTTCAAAGTTTTAATTGATTACACCTTGAGAATGTTGGTGAATTAAAAATGTATCAAATTTGTAGAAAAAAACATAATATTAGCATATTTTCGTTAAAATTATAAGTTTAAAATCAAAATTCATTCTTATGATTGTTTGGTTACTATTTTAATATGTTTGTTGCCAGTAGAGATAATAGGAAAATGTAAACTAGCCCGCGATTTTCAAAGATCTATAAAGGTTATATTTGTGAGGACGTTTGCGAACATTTTTTAATTATTCCAGTCATTATGGATGTAGATCTTGTCGACGAAGAATTTGGAGAAGAAGACGACAAAATTGGGGTAACTAAAGTTTAACACTAGATTTTCATACATATATGATCAGTTGCCTTAAATTGCTATTTCTCACACAAGGAATATGAAGGCAATCGAAATGAAATCAATGAACGTCATGGATTAGGAAGGGCTATACTACCAAATAAAGATCTATATCAAGGAATCTACAGATATGGAAGGAGAGATGGAAATGGTCTCTATATTTTTAGGAATGGTGCAAGGTATGATGGGGATTGGTACAAAAATCTCAAAGACGGCAATGGAATTTTCTACTATCCAGACGGGTCTAAATACGAAGGTATGTGCACCAGAACTTGAATAATAATATTAATTAGTTGACATATATAATCCATATTTTTTATAGAATTTGAAAAGTTTGCACTACATTCCAGTTATTAAGCATAATCATATTACACACAAAATTGTTAATTTAACTTTTTTGAAAGATTTGAACCAATGTTTATGGCTTTGTAGACAAGCTATGGTATTAGTTTGTACAGGCTGTGTTCCATCCAAAACTACTATTCACTAGAATATTAATAATAATATGGTAAACCTAGAATATTTTGAAGGAACTCTTTGAAAAAATCTTTATCTGGGTACCTTTTTGTGTTTAAATAGGTGCCTACTATCAGCATCAATGGCAAAAAACTAAATAGGAAATTGATAAACCAATTGATAACAGGTTAGGAGAAAATGAAAAAGATGAAAACTGAGAACAAAGGTTCTTTCATAATGATAACTAATTGATAAAAAGAGAAACATTTAATTCCCACTATGATCAGGGAATCTAATTCGTGGAAAACTTAGAAAATGTGGTGTTACCAAAAAAATGCTGCAGTTCATAGAAATCATTTGAGTCAATAATTAAAAACTGACAAATCATTCAACATAGCCTGGAAGGAAGCCTGTACATTAGTCTCGCACCATCCTGATCCCCAAAATGAAACAGGTCATTCAATTATGTCATACACAAAGGCACTCCAAGAGGGAAAAAAATTTCAGATGACATAAATTACCATTGACAATTTTTATGAAAAACTTTTTACCATACATGACAAAGCTGTCAGTAAGGGAAAAAAGCCACAAGAAGACCTGATAAGTTAAATAAGTGTAAATGAAGGAGGCAAATAATTGGGAGAATGAAATTCATCGGGCACTCAAGTAGTTTGAGGGGAATTGGGATGGTGCGATGAATAACATATTGGCTTCCCACCCAGGGGGCCTGGGTTTGAATCCTGGAGGCAGCAGATATTTTTCAGTGATATCCTGATCCCTACTTGAGGTGCTTTGTGGAGGGCACTTTGAGTGAGTACGATGTCCATCGGATGGGATGTTAAGCTGCGGACCCCTTGGCACCTTTTGTTAAGAGTGAGCTAATGCTGACACTGGGTTTCTCTCCACCCTTTCCCATCCATCCCTAATGGTGCAAATGACCTAAGCTGTCGGTCATCTCTCATCATTACTACTACTACTCAAGTAGTTGGAGATAAGTGAATGGAGCAGAGGCTCAAATAAGGACAGGAGAAACACAGGCAAAAAAATAAGCGTGAAGAGCTGGAAAGTTAGATACTTCACTGTATCAATAAATTAAGCCGACCAGAGATAATACTTATGATATGCTCATGAAAGAGAAGTTAAGTGTCAAACATGACACCTAGGTCTTTGTGAGTTGGGACTGCTAGAATTACATGATTTCATAAGTATATGCATGGAGTGATTTATGGAGGATGAAAAACAGAATATTTGTTTTGGCAGGATTTATTTTTCGGCACCAAGTATTGGACCACTCAGCAAGTGCTTTGAGGGCATTTTGCTAGCCAGTGATGCATTAGGCTTGTTTGAAAATTCTGCAGTCATCTGCATAGAGGAGAATTTTGCATGATGCAGCAGTAAATGTTTCAACTATGGATGTTATTATTACAGCAATTATCTAATAACTACAAAAATATGCAAAGGCCTATTTAGATCACAGCCTCTTGACTAAGATTTCCAAGTAGCAAAATAACATCAGTAGACAATGAACAATCACTACTCTCAATAAATCCAATGTAGTCAAAACTAATTTTTATAATCTTTATTTTTAAGGGAGGTATCGCCATGCTTTCACTGACAGGAATTATTTCCTAGTTATTAAAATTGCCCACCAGCTGAAGCAAAAATTAACTCCTACATGATTTTATAACAGTATATGTAATATGACAAAATTGATTTTAATAAATATGTATCCACGATTTCACCAATGTTACACAAGTAAATACTATTTATTAACATCTTAACATGGCTATGAGCATGTAAGTGTATCATAATTATAAGAATTGAAGTTAAATGTATATTAAAGAAGACACTGGAAAGCAATTCTGCTTTTTTCTAATGTTTCAATTGACACTGCACAACTCTATTTTTATAAAATCAACTATAGATTATATTGCTTTTCCTTTCTTTCCTTGCCTATCAATCACATGAAGTTAATTAAGTCACAGCCTAATAATTAATCCATAAATGCAATTGATTACAGGGCAGTGGCAGTCAGATATGAAGCATGGTTATGGAGCTTATACCTATCCAAATGATGATTTTTATGAAGGTACATGGAAGGAGAACTTAAGACATGGCCTTGGCACTTATCTTTTCAAAGCTACTGGGACAAAGTTTCTTGGAACATGGGTGAATGGAATCAGAGAAGGACCTGGACAGCTTTTACACCCTAAGAATCGTTTCTACGGAACATGGGTGAAAGATAGGGTTAGAAAATTGATTAATTAATCAAATGTTTAGACTATGTATCGTAAACTGTATTATTTTTTTCAAGCACTCTTAATAGCATTAGTTTTCGGTAATTTATAAGTTATTATTGATTTTTAGATGCATGCAAAACAGTGAGCCACGAAAGAAATTTTACAGGAAGTTGAGGGTTAGATGGGGTGGTATATTTTATAGTGAAAGGGGCCCTAAATTTTCCTTCGGACGTACCCTCACAAAAGGTACATATACTGAAGATCAGGCTAGCTGTATTCTAGATTTACTTTAGTATTCACTATTCTGGGATGCTTGCAAAATTGTCTACAAAAGGGGTGTCAATTTTCACAATTGTATTTTTGAGTTTTCTATCAGCACGGTGTGCATGCTCATATTTCCACTCTTCCTGCCATAGATGTCATCAGGAGCAGAAATAAACATGAGGAATAATACATATGAGTTTGTTAACATGAGGCAGAAACTGCTTCGTGGTACAAATATTAGATGTTGCAAAAACTTTCAATGCCATGCCACCAGTTACCTAACCAAGTACCCACATGCATAGCTGTAGCCACCTGCACACGAGTAGGCACCTCCGCTTGGTAAATTGCAAAATATTCTGGCCACTCATTTTCTAAATTTGCATTTCCACTTCTCCCCACTGAATATGCCCTCTTTGGCTATTTTTTCTCCCTGGAGTTTAGAATCATTAGGTATTTCTCCATCACCTCTCATTGCTTTGCATCTCATTATCACTAAAGCCAGTGTAATCACAGTTTTGATTTTTGTCAGGATACACAATCTATGCCAAACATGTACTGTTTGTGAAAGTAGAAATTCCCAAATCATATTCCCAATTTGCATATTGAATTCCATCTTCTTAATTAATATACTCTTTCCTTCCATTTAATGCTGCATTTTCGAAGGAGTTGTGCAATTTCAGACTTGACAATTCTCCTGAATTTGGCCAAGAAATAAACTATGGTGAAATAATATCATAATGTCAATGCAAATCCTTCCTAAATTGATGCTCTTGCTCTAGACAAGTTATTTTAAGTTCTGGATTTTTTTCCTAGGCTTTTGATTCCATTTATGCTCATTACTCATTCTGAAGGCTGAATTCTTTTCACAAAGAAAAACATTCAATGCAATCTGAGACACCTTAATGGAGTGATTTTATTTTCCATTTCATTGGGTATATTTATATTTAAGTAGTGTTGATGTGAAACAGGAATAGAAAGATTTTTCGTGAAGAGATAAGTGTTAGTAATTTGTGAATTTGCTACTTTCACCAAAATCATTTTACTTACCTTTGGAGAATTCATAAAGTAGCATTTTTCTCTTGCTACTTGGGAGAAAAGCTAAGCCATTAACATGCATTGTTGCTTAAATTAACCCCATGCCCCTGGATGAGATATTGAAAAGAGCTCAAATTTGGTTCATGGTAACGTGGTACTATGGAGAGAGCTAAGTTTTCCCACAAAATGAGTGGCAACATCTCGAGCTGCCAGGAGAATTAAATTTCTCAACTGTTGGCACACTCTTGGCTCTGGATTTGAGATTCTTGGGTCATGAAGGTGATAAGAGAAATAACTAACAAGTTCATATATTCATTGCCTAGACAGTGGTGGGAAATGGGTGACCTGTTCTCTCAGAAAGCTCTTTGCCCTGACCTTGGGAGCACCTCAGTCACCACCAGAGGGGCATGCATCAATATGGTGACAAATCAGGCAAGCTACCACCAAGAGAGAAACAAGGTTACAGGGAATAATTGGTGGAGAACATACTTTCTCCCACATTGAAACATGCCATATATCCTATGATGCATCAGTTGGTTAGGCACCAGTTATATTTTAAGGCACCCAATAATTACTGCAATCGGTGGAGAGTTGTGCTTATTACAATGTAGTATTACCCAATAGAAAGCCGTTGATTTTTAGTGCTGAAAGCAATTAGCATTACTATGTTTTAATATTCATACAAGAGTGGTCACAGAAGTACCCAACCCAACAAAGAAAACATAAAAATTTTGGAAAAAGTATTTATTTTTCAACATAACCTCCTTTCAGCTCTATATACTTTTCCAAGTGATGTCCAATAAGTTTGATATCCTTTTTATAATAAGAACTGTCTTGCTCCTCAAAATAGCCATTAACTGCCGACATCACTTCTTCACAGTTGGAAAATCTTTGACCACCGAGCCATTTTTTCAAGTTTGCAAACAGAAAATAATCCGAGGGGGCTAAATCTGGTGAATAGGTGCATGAGGTAGCAATTCAAACTTAAATTCATGAATTTTGGCCATTGCAATAATGGTTTTGCGAGCTGGTGCATTGTCTTGATGAAACAGCACTTTCTTCTTAGCCAAATGTAGCCGCTTTTGCTTGATTTATTCACTCAAATATTGCAATAAGTTCGCATAGTACTCACTGTTGATAGTTTTTCCCTTTTCAAGATAATCAATAAAAATTAACCCACGTACATCCCAAAAAACCGGTGTCATGACCTTGCCTGCAGATGAAATGTTCTTCGCCTTCTTTGAAGCCGCTTCTCCTTTTGGAGCCCATTGTTTTGGTTGTTCTTTTGTCTCGGGTGTGAAGTAATGGACCCATGTTTCATCCATGGTTATGAAACGTCGCAAAAATTCTGCTTTGTTGCTGTGAAACTTTGCTAAACACTCCACTGAAACATCTTCACGACACTGATTTTGCTTGAGCTTGAGCAAACACGGCACCCATCTTGCATACAGCTTTCTCATGTCCAAATTTTCAGTTTATATGTGATACGCCGCGCTTTTTGAAATGCCTATTACGTCTGCTAGCTTGCACACTTTCAGTTGGCGATCAGCCAGTATCACTTTGTGGATTTTCTTCACCGTTTCTGGAGTCATCACCCCATTTGGACGACCAATGGGATGCTTGTCTTGACAGCTTGTAAGGTATCGTTTATACTCTACTACCCAATATATTACTGTTTTAAACGAAGGAGCAGCCTCACCCAGAGTAGAATCCATTTCAGCTTTTATATTGGTTGGGCTGAGGCCTTTCAAATAAAAGACATTGTAAGACATAACGATGAACAATTTTCTCCATTTTCATAAATTCACTGAAAAAGTTCACTATTGATGGCTGCCAAACAAATACTGAACAATGTAACATCTTCAATCTTGAAACATATGCTTTATAGATTGCGTACTCTCTAATACAGTGATATTTTTCAAACAACTACTGCCATCTCTAGGTTAGGCTGGGTACTTATGGGACCCGCCTCCTATTTCCTACTGGTCCTAGATAGTTACTTGCACTTTCTTGTAGAAAAAAAACTTCAACATGATGCATGTTTTGGCTCACTGAGCCATCATAGAATACAAGACATGGACATCAGGTGTGACCTTCTTCATATCTCATTAATTTTTCCATTTTTTTCATTTCCATCCAAGTTTTCAATGGAGTGCAAGTCACTAAACATGTATTACCATTTTCCATGGCAGTGAAAAAATGCAGTTAACTCCTATTTACTCACATTGAAGTTAATCAATTGACCACAAAAAGATTTGAAGGAAATTTAGAAGCAAATTTGTTTTAGATTATCATATTTGACAGCATGTAAGATGCACCCTCATTTCAGAGCATTGAAATTTTTAAAAATAAATAATTCCACTCAGAGTACACACTTTTTGCAATAAATCAGTTATGATTAATTAAGATCAAGTTCATTTGATATTTTGCTTGCATCTTTTTCAACATCGCAGAAGCTAGCAACATGATTCTTACACCATGTTATAGCAATGAGCAAAATAATTACAATCCCAACTACAACACTCTTCAATGGGTTAATAATAAGTAAATGGAACATAAGTAAATATGATGATTTATACAAAATGAATTCAGAAAAGGTACAACTGACCATCTGGGATAAAAATAAAATTCTGTACTGAATGCTAACTAATGAAGGACAAACTTTCACATTTGAAACACGTGTGATTTGTTGAACCATAACTTTGGAAGAAAAAGGTGCATCTTGCATGCCATCAAATACAGCAATTGATTTTCATATCTATTGAAATCTTAGCATGAAATGGCCATTATGGTATTGTTATTTTGGCTAAAGTGTAAGGATTACAGAGTGAATTCTTTTTCATCTTTGATATTTCTTTTCTATATACAGTCATTCACTCACAGTATTCTCTCCATGAATAAAGGAACAGTAACTATGGTCGTAAGAATATTATGGGAAGAATCAGCCCCAATTGTACTCTTAAAAGTGAGCAAAAATTAGATAGGAAAAATAAATTAATAATTTAGAGATTCAAATAATTAAAAACTACTGAGTCTGTGATTGATCTGCATTTATTTTATTACGTGTGATTGGTGGGCCGGTGGCGAGAAGGGAGAGAAATCTCTCGCAAGCCATGTCTGGGTGAGTGATTGACAAGGGCGAGGGTCTATGCTTTCTGATACACCTTAGCCAGAGCGATTTTGTTATCACATTTAGGTTTAATTGTTTTTTTCTGTTGAATCACCCCTATATAATTTTAAAAATTTAATTTTAATTATTTATTTTCCTCTCTAATTTTCCCTCTTCATTTCCTTTGCCCACATTTAAGAGTACGGCTGGGGTTGATTCTTCCCATAATAGTATTCTTTCCATTAAAGATAGATTTTGCACAGCCCGCAACAACTGCTATAACCTATTCTATGCACCATGGGAACTTCCTCTTGTTTGCCCCAAATTATTTTCTTCATTTTTTAACTCATACCTGCCTCCATGCTGCTTTATAAGTCAACTCCCTTACTTCCTTTACCCAACTTACCTAATACTGCCCCTTCTATCACGACCCTCAAAAACACATTACCTTTCAATGCTCCCCCACCCAGTTTTCTGCTTTTTTCAGATTCCACTCTCCTAACTTCCTCTTTGGCCACCAGATTTAAATCTTAGGCCATTTATCTTTCCTCTCCATCCAAATGACTCCTTTCCATTCTTCTCCATACACATTCCAGGCTCTCCAAGCCTCCATTTTATGCACATCTGCTTACCAGTATGCAGTACTAATGAATTTATTCATAAGTATTTTTTTATAATCACTGATTACATGGGACAATTGAGAATAAGGAGTATACACCTTTTAGCACACAGTCTACTTTTAACTAACGGAAATAAATATATACAAACCCTAACACTCTTATTTTCCTCCAGGGAGTATTGCTAATGTTGAGCCAGTCAGGGAATAAATCCATTTTGATAGAAATATTTTAAACTTCAAGCCTTCAGGTCCTGGATGCTACGTGTTTGACCCACCTGTTAACTGCATGATCCATGGAGAATACATTCACGTTAAAGATCCAGCATTTGAATCAATTGGTGAATTAGAGGAAGGTGATTCAGATGAACCCCAGGCCAAGATTGGATTGATACCAGTTTGGAGGAGTGACCGGATTACTGAATTTGATCCAACTTTATTACCTCCAATACCAGTTCCCTCTCAAATACCAGAAATAAGAATAAAAAAATCAATATTTGAGAGGGATAGTGAATTGGTTCAGAGAATAGTAGATTTTGAGAATATAACCAATGAATGCTTGGAGACAAAAGAAGGTGAAGTTGAAGAAAATGAAGATATAAATGAGGAAGAAATCATGTTATCAAGTGAAATGCTACATGCAAGACAAATGGAAGAGCCAGACATTACTGCTAAACGCAATGGGAGTTTAATAGATACATACAGATATGGCAGCACAACAGACAAAAGGCAATCCAGCCGTATGGAAAACATCATTTCTCCAGGCAAAAGTCAAGCTGATGACGACTTAGTTTCACTTGGTAATAACAATGAAGATGAAAATACAACTGTAACTGATCAGGACACTGCAAGGGATAGTGAAGACCTTCCAGATGACTAATTATTAATATGGCATGTATATTTGAAATTGTTTTATAGTTGTTTGTGGGTGATGGCTTACTTTTACATCATCTTTCATCAGTTTGTGAGGCTTCTGCGATGGAACTTTCCTGTTTGTCTAAGTTGTTTGGAGCACAAACAATATTTGCAGTCTCTTGAATGTCACCAAAATTTTCTAACACAGAATCCTGGTCACTTGCATCTGCGGGAGCAGAGACAGTTTCTCCTTCTGAACTTTTACTTTCAGTAGATATAGCCAATTCGGCCAGCAAGGACTGAAGTCCGATAGAAGGCTCCATCTTCACAGGCAGAAGATGACTTATTGGGTCAATTATGGCTGAAGAATCTAATGTAGCAAGCTCCTGCAAGAGAGTCGACAAAATTTAAAATGAGTCAAATAGACAATAAGCATATGAAATATTGGACAATACCCACTGATTGTTCATAGCTGAAATAGTTAGAAATATAAGACTGTTTTAATAGAAGCTTTTCAATTTGAAATATAATTGTGCTTATTAAGGCAATTGAAATTGGAACACAATACAAAAATAAAACATTTCATTGTTAACATTTTAAAGAAATCATTTTATGGCTTAGTTCTCCTATCTCTCTGAAAGGGATAGAGCATTGTTTCATTATATTTGGAATAAATGTCAGGTGTATATATCCTCTCCTTTTATGGCAAATAATTGTTATGCAAAATGATCAAATAACCTTACAATTCAATTTACTGGCATTCTATGTTATTCATAGAATTATAATTAAATATTTATTGATGTGGAAAACTGAGTGAGTAACCATAGATAGCCGCAGCACATTCCTCATTTATAGCTATTTGTGATTCCATTAAAATGAAATGCAACATGATTTAGTCTGGCTAATTACATTATAAAATGCAATAGGGCATTCCCACCAAGCCTCTCTCTAAATCCCCACCACCACCATATCTCTTGGGTCAGATGCCAGACCTGCCCCATCCTCATTACTCCTGCTCTCCTCTCGCCTATTAATGACTCTTTACCAACTCTTGCCTTCTCCTGTTGTGCATATGTGCACATGCACAATTGAGCAGAGGTCAATTGTTTACATTTCATTCCATGAAGCAATCCTTTCATTTGGATTGAACAGGCATGTTTAAATTAAGTAGAATGCAATTTGAAAATTTCAAGTATTGTAGCCCTCATATTTTCATGCATTATGTTTTGAGACTTTTAAATTAATAGATGTGACTTACAAAATGGTGCCTTTAAAGGAATTAGCCATCCCCCTCATTGATTTAGGATGATAAAAGGGCTACAGACTTTTGGAAATGACTGGAAGCATTTCTCTAGCCTTTCTTCATTGAAATTATATTTAATACATATGAGATTGTTACTTTTTGTGATGATAGGGAATCAGCTGATGGTAATCTAAATGTGCATAGGATTAAATTCATGAGTACTTGTTAAAACAGGAAAATTAAATATAAGTACTTGCCACAATTGTTTCACCAACATCAATCATGCATACAATAACCTATCAAACCACTGCATAACATCTTACCTCTTTGTGGACTTGTTGCACTGTGAGTCCAAGATGCAGAGCTATGTTTACAGGAGGAAAGAGAAGATGCAGGCAGTGCTGTATGTGGGGAATGAGATCATCTGCATAGCATGAGCACATTGCAATGAATCTCTCTCTTTCGCCTTCAGAGAAGGCTTGTTGCTTGCGTCTGAACACAGCAAGTATTATCTTGCTGACAGAGGTTAAAGACTCCTGCAAGTTATTGGTTATATTCTGCGTCACAGCCAAGGGGGCACAGACTCGAAGCTCATTGAATGCTGTCAACAGTCCATTACAATACTCTGCTAATGGGTAAAACTCTAGGAGGCTATGTGGAGGCTGCTCCTTCAGGGAGAAAGAGTGTGAAGAAACATGAGATTGATACCCTTAAATAATACACATAAAGTATAACACACATATTTTGTTAACCCAATAAGAATAGCCATAATCCCATTTCTTTTAGTATCATGAAGTACAATTTGAATTAAAGTGATATTTTTAAATCAAAGGAACAAAAAAATTGTGAGAATAACATCTGAAGTTGTCTTTATTTACATGGATGAGACCGTTCTAGTCAAAATATAGAACTCATCTTTTTGCTTGTTACGCAAACACTTATTTTGCATCTTTCTTCATTAAAAAAATCTAAATTTCATATGGTGGAAGCTATTTAAGAATCTTACTGAAGGTCTTTCTTTGCCTCCTCAGGCCTCAGTTATAATGGTACAGGGAACACTTCAGCTTGTAAATGAGAGTGAATGGGTCAACACTTCAATTATTCATGAGTCTACTTAGCAAATCTGAACTAAAATAATATCTCAGATGACTTGACAATGAACATATCTGAAATGTATTTATGCTTAAGATACGCTGTCAATCATACCTGTTTGGTGACTTGTGAGGATGACACTCCAGCATAAATTTTTGCCTGAGACTTTGCCAGAGAAAACTTCTCGATGTCACTTTCAAATGTTTTTGTACACTTTTTGATGGCTAGTACAAAGTTTTGAGAAATTACTTTGATGAAAATTGGAGCCATTAAGCTTCTGAAATCAGCTCCAATCCTGCTGAAAGACAACCCAAAATACATGCACTGACCAATAATCGAATCGAGGGAGTTGCCCACACCTTTGGTCAAATCATCCTCCAACGTCCTTAAGAACTGGCTTATCTGGAATAAAAAATTACTCGCTCATGAATTAGATACTATAATCACAAACTATAAAAGCTTTTCGATAGGGAATGCAACACTTTGAGTATCTCTGAGCCAACAGATCTCATATTTATGTCAGATCAAACTCACCTTATCTGTAATCCAACTATAGAAGATAGCACTCTCATTTATAGTATTATATTTAGGGGTAGTGAGGTTAGGCTCTTCATCACTAAATATAGCTTTGTACTGGGTTACAATACTAAATAAATGTATCCTTGTCAATTCAATTGTTTTGGCCAGGTGCTGATTTGCTGAAAGAGAAGTGTGAAAATGTATGATAGTAAAAATTTAAACAGAATAATTCATGCTTTTAAGGTGAATAAGTAAAAAGGATTACAACTTGAGAGTATATAAGGTTATGAATAACTGATTGTAGCACTTTTCCACTTGATAAAATTTATTGTATGACCGGGTTTTGATGTATTACATCATCATCAGGACCTGATGATGATATAAAACACAGAAACCCAGTCGTAAAATAAAGTTCATCAAAGGGAAAAGTGCCATGATCAGTTATTCATTAAGTTCAACTTCCACCACCTCATGCCTGAAACTACTAAATCTGTTTATAAGGTTAATTCATTTACAAACAATGATTATGAAAAACGCACAGAAGTGTCAGAGGAAATCAAATCATAAAGGTGGCTTGACAGAACAACCATATAAAAAGATCTATCTAAATTCGAACAATAGACACCTTTCCAGAGCAGGGAAAACTGTGTTTGAAGGCAAGTCTTTAGCTTGAGAGTGTCTACAAAGTACCAGGTGTACCATTATGAATTGATTTTTTTCCGTAAAAAATTCAGAAGGATGATAACAAGAGCTTTATTCAAAGCATGTGCCATTGCCAGTTAGACATTTTTCCCATCTTTCAGCCAATTTGTGGATACCACGCCAGTAAAAATCTTTCCCTATTACCACTTTGAGCCATTTTTTCACATCTTCTAGTGAACCAAAGAGCTGCTCAGCAGATTTGTGACTCATTGATGCAAACAAGTGGTAATCGGAAGGAGCCAAGTCTGCTGCACTCACGAGCAGGTTTTGCCGTAAGTGATGGAGCATTGTCATGAAGAAAAATCACTTTGTCAAAACTCTTTTAGTACCCACCTACCAGGGAGCCTTCAAGTCATGGAAAAGCCACTGGCAAAAGCAAGTCGACACTCAAGGGATGTACTTTGAAGAATTTGGAGGCATTTATTTATTTCACATTAATCCAAAAACAGCACTTCAGCCTTCACAGTAGGCTTTTAACAATAATATAACAATAGATAATTAAAAGCAACTAAGCCCTAGGCGGGCATCGAACCCTCGACCTCTGGAATAGCAGGCTAGGATATTACCCCACTGCCACTGGGGCTGGCACCAATATTTGAAATAAACCTAATTTTCCAGAACTTTTTCTGCTACTTTTTATACAAACCATGTAATATGACTTTCAGCCGCCAACTACTTCACATTATCTCATCCAACCAAATTTAACACTCTCTTTGAACTCCCTCTCTTCCCTCAATATATTTAAAACTTTCTCTACAGTCTTCCTTATGCCCAACTTATTTTTCTATTCTCCCCCATACAAGCATCTGAAATCTTCTAGTTGACACTCAATTGCTCACAGGTCGTCACGGTCTCTTTGATGGCGTCCAAAGTCTCATATCGCGTTCCTTTCAAACTCCTCTTTATCTTCGGGAACAGAAAGAAGTCCGGTGGTGCCAAGTCCGGGCTGTAGGGTGGGTGCGGCAGCGTTGCCACGCCATGCTTGGCCAAGAAGTCCGACACGACAAGCGCGGTGTGAGACGGCGCATTGTCGCTCAGGTTGTCAGTCATACGGTTGATCGCTGGCCGGATGCGGGCGACTCGTTTTCGAAGCCTGTCGAGCACTTGGACGTAAAATGCAGCATTTACAGTTTGTCGTTCAGGTACAAATTCGTAGTGGATGACTCCCCTTTTGTCAAAAAAGACAATGAGCATCATAAACTTATTTTCCGGACAAACCCTGTAGTCCTCACATATTCCAGCATTAACCATTTCTGGAATAGGAAATTACACTTATCAGATGAAGTTTTTCCACCAAATTAGTCTTTTTTAACTGCTATGAGTTAGGCCATAAAAACTCTTCCTCCCAAATTTTCCTAAACCTTTATGTAGTTCCACAGGAATGCAATCAACCCCCACTGCCTTATTTGATTCAAATCCCCTTAATTCCATTTCTATCTCAAAAACGAGTTAGTCTGGACCTAAGCCATCTTCATCTACAAGTATGCATGTCATATTCTCTTTCTATGTCTAACCCTGAAGGCCTAAGTTCTTTACCACACAGTTCCTTTATATTTCCCTTGCATCTCTCCTGAATCTTCCCTGGTTCAATGAATAATTTACCGGACTTGTTTGATTGTTTGCATGGATTTCCCCTTCTTACTTCCTGACAGGGCTCTCATATTCCTGGGTAATGCACCAGTTTCACCTGTCTTCTGCAAACTCTCTTTAACCTTAAACTGTGTCTTCCACCACACTCCTTTTTTTCCTACCACAGTTTATTATGTCACTCTTTATACTTCCATGATTATATTCAACACAACAAATTCAACCTATCTCCATGCTTACATTCTTTCAATTTCTTCTCTCGTCTATCTCTAATCATTTTATACATAATCTAAAACTTTCTTTGCCATTTCCTATTCACTTTGCCTATTGTTTTGTTTGTAGCTTTTGATATCCCTTTTATGTTATGTTCCCATTTATTAACTATTCTAGTATGTTAATTCACCTAAAAGAAACATGGGTGGTTACTTAAAATTTTACATTAATATCAAGTGTGCACATTTTGAATTTGTGTCAAAATGCAGTATAATGTATTCAAATATATAGTTTTTGAAAATGGATTACTATTTTCATAATATTTTATCTACAGCACTAGCAGTAGAATGGTAAGAATGAAAATTATATAAGTATTAAATGTAAATATATATTTACCAGGATCTTTTTTTATAGATTTCAGGAGGCTCTGGAGCCATGTGTCTCGGGCTTGAAGAAATTTTAACCGCAGTTCTGCCTCAGTGAAAACATCCATGCGATATAGAAAAGTGACAACTTGTAGGCATTGGGGTAGTTGTAAATCAGTGCGAAGTTGTGCCAAAAGTTGCTGTAACATTGCTTGCCAGGCTATTTGAACATCTTTAACAATATTCTGTAATACAATAAAGTATGCCTTATGAATATTTGATTTACATTTAATAAATATTTTCAATGTAATACTCTCAATTACTCTCATACATTTTCTTGTATAAAAAAATCACCCTTTCTACATGTGAAGAACTTATCTTATGAAAACACTGAATTACATCTAAAATACTAGGACTAGAACCCATTCGAGTGTTAAATATTAAAATTCATTTAGATATGGTCAATATGCAAGTTATTAAAAACACGGTGATAGTGGGGCAATACAAGTTAATTTTAATACATGAATGGGACTCAAGCAGAGGAAGGGAGAAATTTAGCATTTTACTAAATAGTGTGTGTAAGCGATCCCTGTATAAATTTTAAAGTCGATTTAAAATCGGTAGGGCTTCTCCCTGAGATTCCAATGAAATTAATAAATATATTTCTTTATTTGCACTTAATACGTTACCTCAACAATTGGTATGTCATGATGCTTCTTTTCAAGTCGCCTAACATAAGCTGCTAGCTCCAGGGCTTCTTCATAGTTACCGTTTTGTATGCAGGTGTTCATTAACTGTGGTAACTCCAATATTTCTAACAGTTGAGTGTTACGCGTAAGGGTGAGAGAGTTTAAATGACGATGAGCACTTATATCAGCTGACTTTTTACTGAACTCCTGACATTTCTTAGAAAATACTGGTAGTTTCTGCAGAAGTGACTCAAGATGAATTTCAGTTTTGTTGAACTGTCAGGGATAGAAAACACAGTTAATGGTAAATAATCAACACATATAGTAAAACCATAAAAAAAACATCTTCCTACCTTCTGAAATATCTCCCTCGAGCATTCGGCAGTTTGAATGAACGTTTTATAGTTAGTAAAAGCTAATTCCTGAGTTTGTTCCAACACTGCAGCCTTTTCTTCGCCCAATCGATCTGGTTCTTTAACTGAAAATAATGCGATGAAATGAATTGACGAACCAAGTTGTTTACCTACATTTATATTAACAAATGACTAATTCGACTGACCCAAATTATCTACTCCTAAAGAACCCAATTTAGACAAATATGCCACGAACTCAGCGTCATTTCTTTTCACATCTGTCAACCAAGAAAATAATGTTTGGTAAACTCACGAACAAAACAATTCTCAAAACAAGACTACATGTAAAAGACAGATATATTATTAGAACGTGCGATGGAGACTTATTCGTATCTCATTCAACAAAGGTACACATTATAATGACCTGTCAATCCTTCCGGGAATAATAACTTGATGAAATTATCTTCAGCTTCATTCATATTTACATCAATTTGCGATAAATGATCTTCAAATTTCATGACGTTTACATTTTGTCTTCAGCCTGCTATCGCACCTATCACCGCTTGCGACGTCGGCAATTTTGAATTAATAGCATGATTCCCTCTATCGACATCTGGCTGAACCAGCTCCTACTTGCAATACTAATAGAGCGGGAATCCATACTTCCTTGGGATAGCTAAGGGAATACTTTTTAATCATTTAACAATTACAGATTACTGATATAATTTTGTCAAATGTCAAAAAGTTGATGTGTAGCATCGCGTTCTTGTATCATGAATTGTCTAATTATTGAAATGTGCGTGTGGTTCATGATCGGAAGTCTTTTACCAAGGATAACTAACTCTTGGCTTAGAAGATCAAGAAGTATCATGAATGGAGATGCTGGAACTTTCTCTCATTTTGGCCTTTTTAACAGGTACATATTTTTTCCGATAGTTGTAATAATCTGATTCTCAATTATATTAAAATGTTATACTCTACCTGCGAGTTATTGTCCACTTAGTATTTTCATATATGCTAGCAGGTTTTGCCACAGAGTCAACTGCGTGACATGCGGCAAGGAATGAAGTTTAATTCGTAATTTTAAGTACAGATTGTAACTTACGCGGGACATGATCACGAAGATTAAAAATATTCATTATCAGCTGTCGTTGCTTAAATACAAAATAAATAAATACGGTACACCGCAACGAACATAAATACCACGAAATGTTTTGGCCTGTTCAGTGCAATTGGTACAATGATATATTACTAATGAAAATGGTTTAGAATTAGATAAATATGTTTTACCCGCGTTAGAAAATGGCCATTGAAACTTGGCAATGTATAATTTGTTTATTTACGTCGGGACATCTCAGGTATCTCGAAAATATCACCTAGTTTCTTCAGAATAAGGATAAGAAGAAAAAAACGATTTTGCTTGAAGTTCTGCGATAAACTGTCGTAACGAGTCGTGAATACTGGAAAAGTAGTACAGTTGCATAATTTTCTGGAAGATTAAATAGAGTATGTTATTTGGTGCAATAATATATACTAGATGTTTTTAAGTGTTAGCTTTGTGAATGTTAATTTCTTAGAAGTGATAAGCGCTGGTGCTCTGATGTGATAATGAAAATGACAGTTATGTGCTCATGATTCAGGTCAAAGAGTAGTTGTTCAATTCTCGTCGGTTGGATTTGGGGATACACTAGTTAACTGAACTTGGCCCACGGAGGGCTAGCCCACGACTATCTACTGGTCGATAAGGTTCCGGATTTTTCAGTCAGACCAACGTACATATATTTGCACGAAGTCACCAAGTAAATTTCCTAATCCATTGCATTAGTCTCACAACATTGAACATATTATTCTCAGTAATACTCCCGGTAATCACCATCAATTGTAAGAATTTAATACAATTAATTATGTTGTCATATTTATTTAGAAGAAAACGGAAGACATGATATATGGGACAATCTGGAATGGAAATAAAAAAATGTGGCCAGGCTGGGGAAGAGGTATTCAAGTTTAGGTAAGTGTGAGATAGTAGTGATCCTTCCATTCCACCCTTGATGTTAGGGTTTCCTCTGCCACCATGGAACAAAGGGAAAAAATAAATTCTTGTACTCATGAGGTGATTCTTGAGAAATGAAGGCCGAGAAATTTGCATTTGATAACAAGCAAGTTGAAATTTTATAATTTTTCTAAGTAGACTTTTGTCTTATTTTACATTGGCCAAGTCAAGGTTCAACCCAATGGACCACAACCATGATTTGGCAGAAGGATTTGAGTTGTTCTGATGACTCATAGAAGGCTATTTTGGCATGAGCTATGGTAATTGCCCCTAGTAGTGACAACAGTGCCAGATGAATCGAAGGGAAGGAGATGGAACAATGGTAATCCATTGCAGCACCTGTTCTTCTGTGGGGCCACTCACTCAAATGGTGACTTTACTGAACTCAAACCAATAAAACCACCATTTGAGTGTTACATAATGAGCTCTATTTAGAATGTAAAAGGGAAACCACCTTAATTATTTAACCCAAGACAGGATGATGAGACCTAATATGGAAGTGAGTCACGAAGTGTACAACTATGATACTCATCTCACAGAGCTTGGAGACCTGGCAGTGGGGGAGGCAAGGTGGGAGGCAAGGTCTCTGCAGCCGTCATCACACGAAATTCTTGCACAGCTAAGCAATTGGTGGAAGAAAAATGACACAGAGGAAGATCACCACCTAAAACACTTGGTATGTTAGATCAATACCAAGAGCAAAGAAGTTAGAAAACTACAAGTGAGAGATTGAGAGAGTTAATATTATTGGTGGTGGTTCATCTCTCACACACCTGTGTGAGGGACAAAATGTAAATATTTTTTTTAGGTAATCTACCGGTTAGGGTAGGTTTTTGGATGGACACAACTATCAAATACACATTTTGTAACTCCAAACAAAACCCAATTTAGTAACCTAATCTACATCAGGTCCCTCTTCATCTCTGTGTACTTCTTTCCTCCCTTCATCCCATCCAACATCCCTATCCTGTTCCTGCCCTTTCCTCGCTTGCCTAACATTCTCCCCTCTATTACCTTCTTCAACATTCCACTACCGCTCAATATGCCTGTCATCCATTTTTCCTGCCATAGGATTTCTCTCAACAAACCCCTCTCCTCACCCACCATCTCCAGCACTTCCTCATTTGTTTTCCTTTTTGCCCATTTCACCTTCTCCATTCTTCTCCACACCCACTTTTCAAAAGTCTCGTCCTGATTGTATTCTATATTCCTCTCCATTAGTGATCTCATTACTGCAATGGCATCACGCGTGCCTCTTCCTTTCCTAAACCCAAACTGATCATCCCCTAAGTAATCATTTGCCTTACTCTCTATTCTTTTGTTGATGATCCTGAGAATAACTTTAGCTGCGTGGGATATCAAACTTATTGTTCTGTAATCCTCACATGATGTAGCCTTTACTTTTTTTGGAATGGGAACTAACACCGATCTCACAAAATCTTCCGGCCAGATTCCTTCCTCATAGATACTACGAATCAGTCCATATAGTGCCTTATTCCCACATTTTCCTAAACATTTCAATAGTTCTACAGGAATATTGTCCACCCCCACGGCCTTATTTGCTTTCATCTCCTTTAATGTCTAACCTTGTTGGCCTAAGTTCTTTACCATACAGTTCTTCTATATATTCCATCCATCTCACTCGGATCTTTTCTGTTTCAGCAATTACCTTATCCAACTTATCTCTAACTGTTAACCCAGATCTTCCCTTCTTACTTCCCGATAATAACTTAACCATGCTGTATGGCGCACCAATTTAACCCTTCCTCGGTAAACTTTCCATATCCTCGCATTGCATTTCCCATCATTCTTCTTTTGCTTTATTTGTAGCCCGTCTCAATTTATTGTTTAACTATTTATACTTCCTTCTATCTGACTAGTATTTACGTTCTTCCATTTCTTTCTCTCCTCTATCTTTTTGATCATCTCGCCCATTTTTCATAGTTTCCTTGTCCTTATCATATTTACAGTTCTTATAGTTTCTTTTGCAGTTTGCAATATCGATTTTTTGATATAATCCCATTTTTCCTGAAAGGTACCCAGCTCCTTTCCCTAGCTCATGATTTTCTCTACAGCTTTCCTGGTCAATTCAGTTCATACTTCAGTTCAGTTCCATTACCTAAATCGCACTCTTTGCTTTATCTTTTTAAATAGAATGTTACACTTCATAATGAGTACATTGTGATTGAGGTCAACATCTGCTCCTGGGAAATCATGCAAATTGATCACACTCTTCCTAAATCTGTGCTTAACCATAACATAGTCTCATATTTTTATAAGTTATCTGAAATTTTCCATTTATACGTACACCTTTTGTTATGTTTTGACCATGTCTGATTGATTGATTGTTGACCCCTGTCTCATGCAGAACTCAATTGCTTTCTCCCTGGACTTGTAATGTAATTACTTGGACCTAGGCCATAGTCCCCCACCTCATCACCATCTCTTCCTTCACCTATCATTGCTTTCCAATTGCCCATTACTATGAAATGTGTCCCTCTCGGAACATCCTCGATTATGTCCTTTAGCTGATTGTATAACCTATTGACTTTTTCCTCCTTATGTTTGAATGCCTGGTGGCATGAATACCAGAACAATGACCAAGTTCTTCAGTTCTGCTTTTATCTCTACTAGTAATATTCTATTCATTGCTTGCTCCATGTTGACTATGCTTCTTCCTTCCTCTTTATTCAATATTATGGCAACCCATGGTTGGCTCTCGTCCCCGCTGCTGTATGTTATTCTAAAACTATCACTTCAGTAATCCCCACTATCTTTCCATCTCACTTCCCCTAAACTTAAATTATCTATATTTCCTCTCTCCATCTCTTGCTTAATATTCTTTAATTTTCCTGTCCTCAACATTGTCCTAACATACCAAGTTCCTATTTTAACTGAATTTGTCTTCTTCTTCTGTGTCTTCTGTCCTGCTGCTGTTGGTTTTCTTTTGCAAGGGTTTCATGAGATGACAACTGCAGAAGTCTTGCCTCTCCCACTGCTGGGTATGACACACGGCTGATTGGGCCGAGTCCCGTAGTTGCCAGGACTCATATTCTCTATATTGTCCATCATTATTTTCTTGGGATTAATAATTGAGATGGTTTCCCATTGCCTTACTCCATAATGTTTTTAATGTGAAACTCAATGGCCGCCCCACTGGGGTCAGATGCCTTTGCAGCTGCCTCACTGAGGAACAGAGGCTGCATGGACTACATTTTGTCTGGCTCCTAACCTTTGACCTATTTGGCATGGGTGACCCTACTGGTAGCAATTATCATTACTCTGGCCAGCACAAGTCTAGGGGTCATCGGAATGCACCCTTCTACCTTGGTATGTTTGTAGTCTATGGGAAGGGATGCAGAGATATTGGATGATTGGAAGGATTATTGAAGAAATGTTTAGGGAGTGATACCTGGGACACACACACACACACATGTGCATACACGAACACACACACACACCCCTATATATATATATATATACATATATATAACTTTTGGATGGCACAATAGAACACAGAATAAAACAGATAACACGTAAAAGGACACTCACACTGTAGATGATTTAAGCTTTCGGCCTACTCCGAGGCCTTCTTCAGGTCAGACGAGAGAAGAGAGTCTGACCTGAAGAAGGCGTCGGAGTAGGCCGAAAGCTTAAATCATCTACAGTGTGAGTGTCCTTTTACGTGTTATCTGTTTTATTCTGTGTTCTATTGTGCCGTCCAAAAGTTATATTGCTCTCGTGAGTACTTCCGCATCATCGATATATATATATATATATATATATATATATATATATATATATATAAATACATATATATATATAATATATATATACAAATATATATATATATATATATATATATATTTGTAATACTATATAAATTAGTGATGAGTGGAGAGGCAACATGGGATAGCCATAGTAATGGGAAACTAGGGAGAAGGAAGTATATGTGGAACAAGTGAATGGCAGAATATTATTAGCAGAAATAAAAGTGGCTCAACAATCTAGTAGTAATACAGGTGTACTTGTAAATAAGCAGGAATAAATAATGTGCTTAATCTGTTAGGTAAAATGAATTGCAATGTGCATATATGGAAGAAAGTACTTGATAGGAATCGGAAACTGGAATGTAGTGTTAGGCAAGTGGGAGACTGGATTGGGGTAGAAAATTATGGTTTAGGAGAAAGGAATGATCGTAGGAGAAAATCTCTACATTTTGTTGGAGGAATAGCGTAATTAATACCAGCACCTAATTTAACTTTTAATACAGTGTTTGTAGGTACACAGAAAGATGCCAAAGAGAGAGGGAAATATTAGTTGGACTATATTATTGTTGGGTATTGATTTAGGAATGGTCACTGCAGTCAGCTCAAACAGTTAACAGGATAATATGCAATTTCAGATTGCAATTTTGAATGAAGAAGGGTAGAGGTATAAGAAAATGGATTGTAGAACAGTTGACTGGTTCAAAAAGGAGTACCAGTTAGAATTAGGAAGCCATGGATTCCTGTCAGGATTAAAAATATGGCTGAAATAAGGAAACGGAAGAACGTGAATGCAGAGAAAAGTGCAAAGAGCTAAAAATGGAGTCAATGCAAAAATCCAATGGTGAATAAGAAACATTTTGGAAGTAGCAGTTTCAGGCTATGGAGAATTTAAAGAGAGAGGGAGAAATGAATGCTCCAAATAGAAATATGAAGGAACTGTTCGGATCTAAGAGAGGACAATCCGTTTACACTGTTAGAAATACAATAAGAATATGAATGTAATAATATATAAATAATTGTAATAAATGTAATAAATATATGAATAATTGACACTGAAAAGGCTATGACTAGTTGGAAAGAACATAATTATATATATATATATATATTATCTAACAGGCCTGGGAGTTAACTTCATCAGGAATAATTGATTGTGAGAGAGAAAAGTCATTAAAAGAAATGATTTAAAAAAGGACTGTGGGGATATACGAGCTAATTTGTATGACATTCCTGCATAAATACTCATCAATTAAGGCAAATGGGGAAAGAAGATTTTGTAATGTGCTTGTTCATAGCATTTATGAGGGTGGTATTTGGTCTGAATAATTTGTTCAGTCAGAATTGATACCATCCCAAGTTAGGGAAAAGCTTTACGATATGTAAGGGCTAGAGGTTGATTTTACACACAGAAAATGTGGCACTTATGTTCATTAACAAAAAAATGGAGAAGAGAGAATATGAACACTTAGAAGATCTGTTTGGGTAATATGGGAGTTGGGTACGAGTGATTCCATGGCATTAATTAAGCCAATAGCAGAAAAGGATGCAGCGAAATACCAGGAATGTATGCACATATTTATGTGCTTCCTAGATTTTGAGAAAGTATTCGGCAGAGGAGATTGAACCAAATTAGTGAATATTTGGAGGGATAGGGGAGTGATTTTAACATTTGCCAGTCTCAGACTGCACAGGCATGGATTGGGACTGGAGAACCAGGATGGGCAATAGTGGTAGGTGGTAGAGTAAGATGGAGATGCCCATTATCCAATGTACTTATATGTGGAGGAATTGGTGAGACTGTATGGGAACGGCTAAAGGCAGGAGTCAAAGTTGGTGGAGAACTCTTATGTTAAATCAGTAAGATTTGCAGATGGTCAAGTGTTAGTTAGTCAGCCAGCCTTAGGGCTAGAGTCATTGCTTAGCACATTTGGGAATTGGGGTGATTGGCATGGGATGAAAAGTAATTATTAGAAACCTATAATTCATGATATTCTAATTTAATTAGGAAAGTTAAGATAAACAATAAAATTGGGGATATAAACAAAAACAAGTACACATTTACATGGTTAGGAATTGTTTTAGAAGAAGGTAGTCAGAATAGTAAGGACATTAAAAGAAGAATTGGGTTTGGCAAAGTAGCTTTTACAAAGAGATGGAGAATGAGACTGATAGAGAAAGATTGGTAATGGCACCTTAAGTAAAGATCCCGTACCCAGTGGACTACTGTCAATAATAATAATAGAACGATGTCTCAGAGTGTGCTGGGAGTGACCACCGATCACCTAAGAGAGGGGGGTGGGGTGTGAAAATTTAACTTGGGGAGGGATGCGTGGGGGCGTGAGCACCGTTGACGTCACCATCCATTATTATTATTATTATTATTACTTTTTATTTGCCCAGAGATCACAATACAAAATACCGGGTGGATGGTGTATGTACATGATATAAGGCACGTCAATAAGGAACAAAGACACAGGCTCTAGTTAAGATACAAAGAAATGAAATGGTGCTCACAGTTACATAATATATGACATAACGCCATGAACATTGGCAGTTACATGCACATGAAATATCAATTAAGGCAATAATTGAATAACCAACATGAATCAGACCATGACAATTGCTATAAACAAAGAGTATAAACCTTCTAGTCAGGAATGTTGTTGAGATATTCATCAACCGAGTAGAACATATTGCGTTGTAGATATCTTTTTAATTTATGCCTGAATGCAGCAGTTCCCTTAGTTTCCTTTATACTTTTGGGTAGTTTGTTATATAATCTGATGCCCATTTCATTGGGTCCTAATTTCAATGCTTTAGTTCTAATATTCCCATAATGGATGTTGTTCCTTCCTCTGGTGTAGTGATGATGATAGGCAGAGTTAAGAGAATAGTTTCCAATGTTATTTCTAATATACAAAATTAAGAACATAATGTATATGCACGGGAGTGGTAGCAATTTTAATTCATGGAAAATAGGCCTAATAGACGTCATGCAACGCGGTGTCACCATCTCCGTGCGCATCACTCGGATCAAACACGTGCCCCAATAAGTTCTCACACTCTGGACCTGCGAGGGCGCCTATTAGAAGCAGTCACGAGCCGTCATCCCTGATGCGGGTCGGCTGACTCATTCATGGACCGGAGATGCTGCATTTTTTGTTCTGGCAGCGTTGCTACGGCTGTCGCTCGTCATCTTGGGTAGTCATCGATTCTAAGATTGATTTTCCTGTTCAGAAGGTAGTGGAACTTCGGTTATCTATAATCGATCGGGAATCTATCGACGCTCCTGAAGCGATAGCAACGCAATACCCTGCCGCTATTTAATCCTTGCTTTCACTAAACCTCAAAATGAACACATTGAAAATGTATACTTCCACTGCGATTCTAACCTTGTGAAATTTCTACTTAGCATGCATTAGGTCATGCCATCATTTTATTGTGACAGTATGTTAAAAAAACGGCTACCCGACGCTCTCTGGATACATTTCGCTGAACTACGTCCGTTGAAACCGAGAGAATCGTGATTTCTGAAAAAATCGATACGCTATCACTTGGTTAGTTTGAATAGTGATAGATTTACGTGTATTTTGGTGCGCCGGACACGAAGGTCATTTAGCACCATTCGCGACCCATTTCATGAATTGAAAGCTGGATTTGTGTCTTATATTTTGCATGTTACAAAAGTCACAAGAGGCCAGGTTCCTTTAAAAAAGCTATTATCTCCAAGATGTTTACCCAACCGCGCGCCGCCCGATGTCTCGAATTGGGTGGACCGACCGTCGTTGAGGATTTGCAAGCTTCACAGATAAATGAAGCTTTATCTTCAGCGAAGAGGTAAGAGAGAGCTAGAGCATGGTGTCCTATTCTCAATCGCGTAGTGGCGACTTCCTCCCTTGGTGTACTTCTGACGGAAGATAACCACACTGTAGTCAATGGTTCCTGGGCTCGAAGCTTGTTCCCGGTAGTCATGCACCAAGTGTCATTCCACTGCCTTTGAGACACGTACGTTAGCACCCCTTTCAGGTCCTTAGCCGCTACCAACGAAGGTTCTCATTTCCATGTGCCCTGGAACCCACAGCAAAGATACTTAAATACCCTTTTCATTGAGGGCAAGGATGGGCGAAATGGTGGAATGTGGAAAAAAGGAAAATGCATCTGAGTGCAGTCATTGAGTTAGTGGGACAAATTAGAAAAGAAAGGTTACCACTCTACATGCCAACGAAAGGCGTCTTTATAGCATAGATCTCTGCTGTGTGGGTACCGCAAAGCGAATTTAGCTTTGCTTTATGTTTCGATGGAAGTGGAGTGTGTCTCGGCACAATCGGAGGCTGAATCCCACTTCGACCCGTCCGTGTATTCGTTGATGGGAGCCCTAAAGCCAATCCAAAGTTCCTTTGAACCTCAACTCATATCCGGCTGTAGTTTTGAAGTATTTCGTGTGAGTACGAGGTCTGTCCCAATAGTAGTAGGACTGAATCGATTAAAAATAATTATTGCCCGATTTGATGCATTCACTCAAAAGTCTTCAAAGTAGCACCCTTGTTCTTCCACACACCACTGCCCCTGAGTTTTTCACGCTTCGTATGCCTTCTTGAAGGCGGCGCCCTGAATGCTCCTAAGTTCCTTCGTCACGGCCTATTGTAACGCTTCCATCCTGCCGTGGTGACGTCCTTTCAGCACGGATTTGAGGCGGGGGAAGAGGAAAATATCTGGTAGGGCATAATCTAAAAATTTAGATCTTCACTCACATGATCGAGAAGCTCTTGGCAGATCCGCGTGCGAGTTTCCTTTTGTTCATCCTAGAGCACTCGCGGCGCCAAATTCGTACACACACATTTCTCATTCCCATGTTTTTGGTTAAAAGTCGATGCACATCACTTTTAGAGATGCCATGTTCATCAGAACTCATGCGAACACTTAATATGTTATCCCTGTCCAACAAATTTCTTGCAAGATTTACGTCGCTTTTTTAGATCGAAGGGAGTCATGGATGTTTGATGTCTTCAATATCTTCTCTACCCTCCCGAAACCACCTCTGCTACTAAAAAACACCCGATCCACCCATGGTTTTATCATTATTAGCTGCCTTGAGCATGCCATGAGTACCTTTCCCGGTTTTGCCGTTTCACGCAACATTGGATGGCTTGACACTGTTCAAATAACCGGTTCATGAAACAGCGGAACGAGGTCACGTGAAATAGATTTTACAAAAGAACGATCCGCACTCTCCAAAGGCAGGGAGCCAACTGCCACAGGCCTCCAGCCTTTTCTGAGACTCCCCTTCTTATAACCCAGCCGGAGAAAACCGCCGCCTGTCCGTCCGACTATCCGGGAAAAAATAAGTCATACTACTTGTGGGACAGAACTTGTAACACTCAGTATTTGACGCTTTGGTTGTGGTATAGATCTTCCAAGGTCTGGGATACATCCGGAAGCAGGAAATCAGAACTCTCGATATAATTATGAAAACGAAATCAAATGGTTCACATCGTCTTTTTCCATCTTTTTTTAAGAGATATGCGTCTTTAAGAAGTTGGAGAAACGCTGGGAAAAGTGTTTCGAGTTGAAAGGAGATTGTTTGAAAATTTAAGAAATCTATTAAAAATAATTTGTTTTTCTATATTTTTCTAAGGAATTAATGGACAATCCCCTTATCTGCACCCACCTTTTTCAAAGCTCCGTCGTTTGTCTTTCTGCTCAAATGTTTTTCTCCATTCTCCGCCACATTCACATCTCGGAAGTCTTCAATCTACACTCGTCCTACGGCCTCAACGACCAAGACTCACATCCGTAAAGGACTACGCTCCATATGAAGGTCTTTAATAGTTTGCTTAGCACATCTTTATTTAGTATATGTCATCAATGCCTTTCTGGTAAATGCTTCTTTCGCTGATGAAATTCCTCTATTAATGTCCCAGGTAATATGCCTATTTTCTTCTGAAGTACTTCTTTGATGCATGTATGTATATGGATTGCTCCATCGAGTTAGTTTTTACCCTTCTACCTTGGTGTTTGACTTAGTTTTTCTTACGACAATCTCAATAATTTCGCATAATTGTGGTTAATATTCATACCACACTCCTCACGTCGTTACTGTGAAGCACTCAACAATAACTGTACTTCCTCGTCTGTCTGACTCACTATTAGTTGGTCATTAGCAAAACCTGTTTCAAGTTTCCTTTTAGCTGAATTGATCATCTTGCCGGTTTTATTCCCAGACTTTCCCATGCCACTCGTAACATTTCCCCAGGATATGAACTGTAAATTACCCCCGATAACGGACAAAGCCACTTCACTCCCTGCCAATCACCGCCTGTTCCAGTTCTCTCCCTGCTACCTCCTCCTACATACTCCTATATTCCAGGATATTTTCATCAAAATTGCCCGCTCTACAGGGTTGAACGCCTTTCAATATCCGCGAAGCCTTTACTGCGAAGTTTAGCGCATTTAATCTTTCGCATCGCCAAGTTTTCAGTGATAATGGTGTGTGCACTGTCACTGTCTTATAACAATTTCACCAATACGATCTGTGATAATGCGCACACTCAACCGATGGTCTGAATTTAGTAGTTCACACGCACGCGTCAGGAAAAATCGTCATCGATACTTTTTTATGGAAATCTTGTACAAAGACAACCTGATTATATTGGACGTTTCTTCCGAATAATGTATTCATAACTGCATTGGCGACATGCCGTCCTCTCCCCGTGGCAAGCCCGAACTGCTCTTTACTCAAATGATTACTTGGACCAATTCGTGATCTTCCATTGATGATACCCAGAAAGATCTCTGCTGCACGTGCATTAAAATTATTGTCCAACAGTCCTCGAATACGTCCGCTTTACTCTTTTTCGGTATCCGAATGAAAATTGATCTTAGGTAATCTACTGACCAAATTCCTTCCTCAAATAGTATGATTATTGATTTTTCGGTAATGCTAGTTTTAACTTTATAGTGTATTGAAAATGCAATTTCTCAAATACTCACTTTTAAATTTTTATTTAAAAATTTCAATGATCGTCGAACATTTTACAATTCTGACACGTCGAAGAAATGTATTTTGTTTATGGGAAATCAGACATTGCTTAGTATTAGTCTGCAAGCTCGAAACTCGTTGCCAGATGACCAAACGTGCAGAGGAAGAGCAGGATTGATTGGGGGGGGGGTGACGGTACTCAAAACACTATATTGAACGAGCACAGAAAAACTTATTAAGCTGAACTTATTTTATCATTGGGTTGAATCTTTACGACGACCTGTGAACTCGACTTTATCGTATTGTTCAATATAACATATAGTTTTGGAAACCAAAATGTGTAAACATATTTTGGGAGTTAGTGTTGCATTAATTTGTTGATAACGGTTATAATGCGATCGATTTAAGACAAGGTGTTATCAAAGGTTACTGAACGCATAACCAAATTGCGCATTGGGTAAAGATTTTGGTTTGAGTAACTATCAAGATGTTCGTAAATGGATAAGGGAGGGAAGAATCACGTTTTAGCTAGCTTTAACTTTTAAGGACAAACGCGTCATTTACGGCATGCAGTGCGATTTACATGAATTTTAATTTTTACATTATTTAAGACCAGGTCGGAAAACGCATATGACCTTATTGGACAGAAGATTTCTGTAAATGGATGCATTCAATATGTTTTCTCATTTTGTTTACTATTGTTTTGCGGATAGGAGCCAGCAACGGACATTCCTCTTTGATGAGTGCTTAGAGAATGCATACTTTCGTGTTGTATTTTGGTATTTGGAATCCCACGTTGCTGACCTTTGTTTAATTATATAATGGTAACCCTGGAGTGGTCCGTTGAATTCCATTAGAAGAAATATTGTGGGAAAAGGTGAGAACAGGAGTGGCTACTCCGACAAAGAACATTCGTGGCAGTCTACAACGAGTTATAAGATGAAGAAATTGCTGCAGATAAATGAATGATTCCGTATCAAGGAAAACATTTCAAATGCCAAGTTCTTAGAGTGAGAAAAATTCACACACTTTCACTGTTATCCCGCAGTTGGGCCACGCTCAATGAAAATTTAGTTTTATAAACTCGCCGAATGGCGACCAAAGTATTATGTACTTCCTGGAGCATCAGGAACGCATACTGTCTGCGGATGCTTATCACATCAAAACGTGTTATTGATTCTTGTCAGAGTTAGACAAGACAGCTTAAGCTCGAAAATGAGGCCCATATTTGCCTCTTATAGATATGCCACTAATTGGAATTTAACTCACCATACGAGAGTTGTTAAATTTCTATGCGCGAATTCTGAATTCCATTGATCTAAAAATCACTGGTATATGATCAACGAAGTCGTATAAGCGGGAAAGAATCGGAATAAATACGCCAAAAAACCTTTTGAATGGTATAGCTGGAAGCGAATTGAAGGAACTTATTAGTAGTATGTTAATATTTTTTTTGCATCAATCTTATCTGCTAATGTTTAATAAAATAACGCGTTAGATATATTTTTTCACTTTTTTAAATAAATAAAATTGATAAACATTCATGGAATTGATTTAAATGCTCATACATGCTTGCTTCATAAACATTCGTTGAGTGTTAAATCACTCTTGTTTAGAGCCAACAATCAAGGGAACGCAAACATTTGAAGATTATCAATCCAGTAAGTAAGTTATCAGTTGAAATCGAAGTCACCTGAGTTTAGGAATTTGTCCAGCTGTGAGTTTATGAACCAATGAAACGTAATCAAGGCTTTCCTATTATTTTAAGCGATTATATCCAAACAGTACTTGTTTGCACATGGGTAAACGTTAATTTTGAGTGTGATTGCTTCTCCAATTTTCCGTGCTTATTCTGTCAACGTCTTGCACAAGAGTACCGTACAGTGGTGGGTATTGCAAAGAGTGGGTTATCATTAAGGGGATCCTTTAGGACATGGTAATTGAGATTTAATGACAACTTGCATATTGTATGAAATCTCTTAATGTCAAAGATTACGATAAAGTGTTAACCCATTCCGTCAATTTTTACTTCCGAACTTCGAATGCGTTTATTTTTCAAGGAAGATTATTTGTGTGGATGGATTTGCTTTAATGAAAAGAATGTTAGGTGTTGAAGTGAATTGTTATTTTTTAAAATTTCTCATATGTTCGCCTGAAGTCAGAATCGTTTGCCAGTCCCCGAATTTTGATTTAGATATCCATGGGAGTAGAGTATACTCGTACGTACATTACACGAAGACAGATCAGTCACCCCAAAGCAAATGCCACGAAATAAAGATTTTTTGGCACACATTGTTTTTAATTAATGTGAATGTCTATTTTTTGCATCGCAATTTAAATCTAGTTCTTTTGTGTTGACTTCTGTTAAGGTTTTCTGATGGTTCCCTCGGTTTTTCCAGTTTCCTTAAAATGGAGTGCATATCTCCTCTATAGTTTCACCAAAGAGGTAGAGGAATAAAAATTCTTGGAAAATGGCCAACTAAGTAAACAGTACTGCCCTACTTTCTGGGTTATCGCGGTTGAATCGATTACCGTGTAATGGCAACTGTGGCGAGGAAATCGTCTCAAATAAAATAGGGGAATGGAAAAAAAGATCCAATGTATTCATTTATTTTAAAAATCATTCACACACAGCAGTAGCGCCAATTTACAGTAAAAAATATGATAAAAACATGAAAGAGCGAAATATAATAACAGCATAAAAATAAACAACGAGAACCGAGCATGGAGAGGGGATATTATTTAATTTGTTGACGGGTGGGACAAAGCTTGGGTGGTGAAATTGTTGCATGATAAATTAAAAGGATGGACAGTATGAGGAGTGAATTTAGAAGGGAGGAGAGGCGAGATAAAGGTGAGCGCTTGGTGAGAGCTATCCTAGGAATAGGAAGAGATGGAGTAGGGAGTGGGTGCGGGTGGATCGAGTTGGTATCTTGAAGTTGAAGAGAGAGAGAGAGAGAAAGCAGTTCAATCAATAGCCGAGTTTAGGGTGTTGTGGAGGAGTTTTAAATCAGCTTTAAGTGTACGGATTTGGGGGCTAGAAATTGATGAAGAAGACAAAACAGCATTTGAGGACATATTGCGAAAATGTGGGACTCGGTGTTTGACTATTTTGGCAAAGAAGTGAGAGCTACAATCGAGGGATTTAAGATTAGTTGGGGCTGAGGTGAACCAAATTGGGGAGCAATGTGTTACTATGGGGGTGACAATTGTTGAGAAGTATGGATGGAGTGCAATCGGATCATTACTTTCTGTGAAGCGGTAAAGAAGGCCTAATGGGCCTAATTGCTTTATTTCTTGCAGTCTGAATGTGGTCAGAGAGTAATTTAGTTTATGGTCGGTTAAAACGCCAAGGTCTTTCATGGTTGTTACTCTATTTATGTGAGTTGAGTCAATGGTTTAGTTGAATGTCAGGGATTTTTTCAGAGCAAGAGTCATGATGCTGCATCTTCCAGGGTTTAAGTTAAGCTTCGAGTTATCACATCACAGGGAAATTTGATTCAAGGCAAGTTAAAGGTGAATACAGTCAGAAGTATTATTAATTTGCTTGTAATTCTTGCGATCATCAGCATAGAGAAGGACATTGACATGGGAGGAAAGGAGCCGGGAAGGAAGATGATTAATGATTGAATTGAAAAGATATGGCCCAGGACACTGCCCTGGGGAGCTCCACACGTCACAGGAGACCAAGAGGAAGAAGCGTCCGAGAGTATCACACGCTGGGTTCTGTTGGTGAGAAAGCTAGAAAGAAGGCCGAGGAACATACCTGTATGCCGAATTGTTGGCTGAGTTTATGAAGGAGGAGTTGATGATGCAGGGCGTCGAAAGCCTTGGAGAAGTCATGGTAGATGGCATCAAGTTGACTTGATGTGTCTATTGCCATGACGGCGTGGTGCTGAAAGACAGCGAGATTTGTCTGGCATGATCTTCCATGTTGATGGGAAGATAAAAAGGGAGAGGTGAAATAATTAATCCTGTTGAGGTTTATACGCTCACAAACGGAAGACAGGAATGGAAGAAATGGGATAAAATGAATTTGAATTAATTTAAAATAAAGTATTCATTCATGCCTGTGCGTGGGACATACTTTGATAAATATTCAAATATAAATAACAAACTTGAATATTATCGGGAGGCTATGCATTTTTAATGGCAATTCAGCATGGTCGATAAAGTGGAACAGAATTATGGGAAATGTAAAAAGGGAGAGGAAAAACATGCTGGGGAAAATACTCAAAGGTATCAGGTGTTGCTTGATGGAAGTTGATCATATAATTTGAAACTTATTTCGTTGCTTAGTTTTTCTCTCACAAGAACGGTTGAAAAGTGTTCACCGCAATTTTCATAAGTGTGTTCATTGTCAAGATGAATTCTTTTGTATTGATTCTGGAGAAGTCTTGAGAGATTTTACAGGAACATCGCTATTTTATTGGCAAAGAAGAGCCGGCCAAACGTACACCCACAGTTGAATTTACGCGCTACTGGATTCTGTATCTGAATCATTCGTAAAACATGGTTATTTATTCTTGCAGGAAGTTATGCAAGACCTTATATTTCGCACAGCTATTTTGAGCGTGAGGTGTCGGATATTCTTCCTCCTGCCATCCGCCTGGAGAACAATACTAACCGAGAACAAAAATATTAATAACATATTTAGCAGAGTGTAAAGATGATTGCGATTGAGTGACCAATTGTGCACACATTTATACGGAGTCCGAGTATATATAGTAGGTAGTGATGACAGTTCTTGAAAAGTAATATGTTTTTAATTTTGAAGAACTTATGAATGCCTCTTCGGTTGTGAATACCTTTCAGAAATGAATGTTTCGTCTGCGTTTCAGAATTTAGAATTATTCAATCAAGGACTCAATACGTATAAAGTGAGAGAAATATAATTAAATCAATATTTTTATTGTTTAAATTAATGTAATTTAATTTTTAAGGTGCTCTCCAGATATAATAGTTATTCAGTCAAAGAAATAAACCCGTCATAGCATAATAGAATTTTATAATAAATTTTAACCAAAGGTACAATGCCAAGATTGTTTCCGGAGAAATTGTTTTTGTTAGATATAGTCTTAATTACTCAGTTTTCTCTTCTTTTTTGCCTTCTTATGGTACTGTTAGCACTCATTTCTTTCACGCGGATATTGAAACTTAGCTTCAAGTTTTATAGATACTTAACAAATGACAATGGCTGAAATATCTGTTGTTCAAAGACGAATTTTTTTATACGGAGGAAACTACACTCGATTCTCAGGATGGGATATGTGCTTTTCTGTCGACAGACAGTGACGTACTACACGTTCAGGGATGGGGTTGAAGCTCGATGTTAGGTAGCGTGACCCGACGGGTGAATGGGGAAGTGTCGTACAACTCAAATATTTCGGAATATGCGTGTGGCATGCTCGGGAAGACGAACTGCGCGTTTGATGTGCACGTGCTTCGATGTGACGCGTCCTTTTCTAAAGGGCTCAGCAATTAAAAAGGCATTGCTTTAAGATTTCTAGCGATAGCATCATTGCTGTTAATGAAATTCATCATCAGACCATAGATTACGTAACGCGAGGAGGAAGAGGGGGCGGGGTTTGTTTTTACTAATGAATGCATACTTTTGTGGCGGAAAAGAGTGTCAAGAATGACGGTGAAATGTGTTACGTAACTTATGGATGACGCCAAATGACATAAGATTAATTCCGTGCCACACTCCCAAGAAAGGATGGAGATTTTCCTCTGCTTCTCGCATCTAAATAAGGGCGCATTTTGATATGATATTATTGCGCATATCTCTTGGTAGTTTTTGTGTAGAGATATACTTGATTGCATCTTAAGAGGAGGTCCAGCGCAAACTACATGGATTTACGTGGAGAATGGTTTTCTAAATCCCAAATTTAGTCCAGAATTATTTAAAATACTTGGTCTTCATCTGCGCAGTCGGTTCGGCCCCATAACTTCTTGGTGCTCACTTAAACATAATGCAGTGGTATTTATTGCGTCGCTGACCTCTTCTTGGCCAAAGCCCACGAATCTCATTTTTCAATGACACTTCGGTGAAATCAGTGCGGTTAGGAGCATATGACAGAAAAATATGTATATTTTTGATAGTGTCAGGCGAAATTATGAAGTCATAAGGATGAACGGTTTTTTTTCTATTAATTAATCTGCATCTAAGTAATATCCCGCAAGCATCCGCAAAGAGCGAATGGCGGGGGGTGTTAGGTCACCAGCCGTACATATATAATCGATACATCAATGCACAGATGATGTATGTGTTATGTGTGTAATTAAGTACTCAAACAAAGTTATTCACGCGAAGGAAGCTACATAAATGGAAGAATATTAAATGACAGGATTATTCATTACAAGAATATATTCAAATCATGCGGGAACATGTTTTAGGAAGATGGATGTGTTTTTAAAATGCATGCAGGATATTGAAAAAATGTATACACTACCAATACTGATTATCTCTGTGCGCGCCTGAAAACATATCTAACTTGATGTCTAATAATGCGTAAATGACATTTAAAATCTATTCGTTCGTCCATCGTATTCGTATCCATATCCCTGCTTTTACGTACGTGATTTGATCCACCATAGTAAGTCGGGGCCTGTAATATGTTTTGAAAAACAAGCCCCTTTTTTATTTTATATTACAAGCCCCTACAAGTCTTATTCCAAAAATTAAATGCTTTTACCATTCCACATATGTATATATATTTGCCACGTCAGTCTTAATAAAAAATACAAAAAATAATGCCCAGCTCTTTCACGCGAATGGCGATATACGAGTATATTCTTGTTCACCTATAAATCATCACATCATCCACACAAGCTACCGTAAATCAGTAATTTCCTCAAAAATCCCAATGGCGATCGGTGTAATAATTTATAACAAATTGGCAAACTCATTGAAAACGAGTGATACATTATGAAATTTCAAACTGACACTCAGGAAAATTCTTATAATAAAATTCTATTAGTCATTGAATTAATTTTCCAATGTCAAGTAGTTGTTATGCATCGTGTTCTTATTACACGCCTGTAAAGTATGTGTTCTCTTTTAAGTATCTTCTTAGTTTAAAAATATTCCTGTATTTTGTACTCTTTTATATTTGACAACTCCTACATGATATGTATGATCAGTAGACCATAAAATGTGATTGTTATTTATATTTTTTATAATGCAAGGGATGATGATGAAATCGTGATCATAAAAAGTATTTATCATATTTTGAAATCACTAAATTTCATGAATATTTGGATCATACATACTGTGTTGCTGAAAAGACTCATTCATTTTCATAAGACCGCTTGTCCATTTTTTATTTTCTTATGCCTTGGGTAGCTGCTTTTCTGTCCAACACCCTTCTTTACTTGGTCTACGTATTTGTTCCTAGGTTCCCCCCTGGGACCCCCCCTATTTTCCCTTCTTTTGTTTTCTTAAAAATCTATCACAGCGTACGGTGTGCCATATCCACCTTAATCTTAGCCGTATTGCGTTTCCAGATATTCCATGTTACCGCGTCTTCTTCAGCTATGCCACGTATATGCTCGTAGCGAGCGTTTCAAATTTAACTCTTCAATTCGATTATGGATATCCTCCTCCAGTGTCGTGTGTGAAAGGCTTCTCTTTTTCAGTGGTACCTGCACGCTAAGGTTGCCACACACATCTTCACTCGCTGAGGATTTCAGAATTCAAACTGTGGATTACAGACGAGATAATTATTAAGATAGGTTAGAGAAGGCAACGGAAGAATGATAACGAAATTATTTAGAAAGAATTGCAGATAAATTAGAACGGGAAAGTAATATGATGAAAGAAACGTGGCGGAAGGTGGGCGTATGGACAGTTTGTATAGAAAGGGAGAAACGGATTATAGACAGTAGCAGACACTAGTAGACAGAAAAGTGAAAGCACTTATAGGAGTTGTGGAGGGAAAATCTGTGCGCATTATAGAAGACACGATAGGAATTTATTTAATGGAGCCAGTAAGTTTAGCCGTAGAATGAGAATCAACGTGGTTGGTAATTCAACAATTCCACGATAGCTCAGGGCCAGGCACACTTGATAGTGAGATCAGAAAGGCATTAAGGGATTTGAAATTCAGCAAAGCCGATGGGGGTTGATGGTATCCACGCGTAGCTGCTTAAGGGTTTAGGGAAATGTGGAAGGAAAGGTTTTTTTGGACTAATTGGTAGCATTTGGCAGAGGGAGGATTTGGGCGTAAGATTTCATTCTATCAGTGGTCGTTGCGATCCCAAAAAAGGGAAGGGCAGCTGAATGTGACGATTAGAAGTTTGATTTACCACTCGTAGCTAAGGTGGTACTACGAGGCATGCTCATAAAGTAAAGGCCGTTTGGTCACAGGAAAAAATATATTCATGTGAAACACATTTTATTGGCACTTTTAGTTAGCTACAAACCTACTTCACTTCTCTACATAATCGCCGTTCACTTCTAAGCATTTTTCGTACCGCTGCACCAGCTTCTTTAACCCCTCTGCATAGAAGCTCACCTGAGAGTTGAACCAATTGACAACGCCATCCTTGAGTTCCTCTTCGGTTTCGAAACGTTGTCCACCGAACCACTGTTTCAAGTGCAAGAAGAGGAAGTAGTCGCTGGGTGTAAGGTCAGGACTGTACGGTGGGTGGTTTAAAGAGTTCCCAACGACCCAAAAACTCTCGTCCACTGGACATTCTTTGCTCTTTGTGGTGATCGGTGAGCATTTTCGGTACCCACCTTGCACGCAAAGACCCAAAAACTCCCCACCATAGGATTATTATTAAGCCCATTGAGAGGAGGGCAAAATATAATTTGGGGGATGGCAAATTCGAGTTCATTAAGGAGAGGGTTACGCGTGATGCAATAGCAATAATGTCCTCGGAAATGAAAAGAAACATCTGAGACCTGTCCTAATAGTAGTAGGAATGAGTCGATTAAAAAATATTATTGCCCGAATTAATGCATTCACTCAAAAGTCTTCGAAGTAGCACCCTTGTGAGTCCAGACACCGCTGCCAGCGAGTTTTCCACGCCTCGTACTCCTTCTGGAAGACGGCGTATGGAATGCTGCTGAGCTTTCTCGTCACGGCCAGTTGTAACGCTTCCACCGAACCGTGGTTTCGTCCTTTCAGCACGGATATGAGGCGGGGGAAGAGGAAGAGATCTGGTGGCGAATTGTGTAAAAACTTTGGATCCTCACTCTCATGGTCGAGGTCGATCTCTTGGTAGGTCCACGTGCGAGTTTACTTTTGTTTATCCTAGAGCACTCGCTTCGCACACACCTTTCTCATGCCCATGTTTTCGCTCGCAAGTCGATGCACATCACGTTTTGGGATTCCGAGTGAATCGGAATTCATGCGAACACATAATATGCGATCCCCGTCCAACAAAGAATTCACTCTTGCAGGATTTTCGTCTCTTTTTGAGGTCGAAGGGCGCCCTGAACGTTCGGCATACTCAACATCTTCCCTACCCTCCCAAAACAACTTGTGTCACTCATAAACACCCGATCTAGTAATGGCGTTGTTATCATTAGCTACCTTCAGCTTGTCATTGGTCTATTTCCCGGTTTCGCCCAGTTTCACGCAAAATTTGATGTCGCAGCGCTCACTGCTCCAATAACCGGTTCTTGACGGTGCGGAACTCACATTATAGAAGTTTCGCAGACGAATAATTCACTCTCCGCAAAACCTGGGAGCCAACAACCACCGGCCTCCAGCCTCTCCTGAGACTCTCCTCCCTCGAGCACAGCCAGAGAAACCGCCGCCCCCGTCCGTCCGTCAACCCGGAAAAATAAGTCATACTACTCTTGGGACAGACCCTATATCATAACAAATCCTAGGTTTAATCACCACAATAGTCAAAGGTATGCATGGAGAAGGTCCGGGGAGTCAGAGAGGTGCCATTTAGACTATATTATGTTCAGGTTCAGATACACAGGCACAGCAAAATCAATTTGCACAGTTTTCCGGCAGCAGACGATAATTTAGCACTAATGAAGGGTAACGTAGGATAAAGAGGAGAAAATTGAGAGGATTGATGAAAAAATGGAATTTATTAAGGGTAACCGGAAAGAAATGAAAAGAGCGCCAGGAGGTAGGACACAGGTTTACAAGTGAGAACAGGAAGATGAGTACGGTAGAGGAAAAAATAAGCAAATGTACATATGCGTACATGGAAACAAACCACGGCCCCCGCCGTACTAACGGAATTCTCCCGGGGTTTTTACTAATAACATTTCGACAGTAAATAATATTGCGGTTTCCGTCACTTTATCACTATTTCCTTGAATGGTTTTTCTTACTACTAAATTTGGTGCACTGACACCCCTGTATGCCACGGACACTGTTCTGGCGACATCGCACGGGTGCAAACAGCATTGCATCGCCGCAACGGTTAGGGGTAATTGCTACTCCAAAAGGCGTAAAATTGTTTATTTAACTATTTACTTCACAGAGAGAAAGTTCAATCAATCATGAGGATCCTAGTGCAGTCAGTATTTGCAGAAAATAGAGCCAAATTCAGCAGTGTACGTAATACATTTCGTGCATACTTAAAAATTAAAAGTTAAACTCGTTAACTTTGGAAGTATTTAATTAGCTGTAACGACATACCTATAATGGCAATGCGTTATGACTCCATTAAGAAAATGAGCTAATTCATTTTGTAAATTTCCACATGATTCAATAATGTGAATGATGCTTCACTCACCAAAAGGCTTTGTAAAATCAGATGCCAAAGGAAAAAAATGATTAGTCAAGATATAAATGCAGACGTAATTTGATCAATAAATTCACCTTACTTCCACAATATGCTAAGTCGCAATTTAACTTTGTCATCGTGGTTTTTGCGAGAACCCAGCCAGAGAAACCGCTGTCCGTCTATGTAGGAAAAAATGAGCCCAGCTACTTTTGGAACAGACCTTGTAGGGTAAAATCAGGATGTGATATTTTCCTTCGTGTGTATCGAAAAAGTTTTTGATATTGTAATTTGGATCGAATCAACGAAGATATTGCTGTAGTTAGGAGTAAATGCTGGGGAAATGAGTTATCCGCAACCTGAACATGTCTCAGAGTGCACAGTTTGGGGTCGGGGTTGGACAATCGGATTGAGCTGTGTTGGGAAGATGATTGAGGCAAGGGTGTCCTTTGCGACACCCATCGTGATTTTCAACGCACGCATGGAGGAAAAGGTAAATAGATCATGGGAAGAACTAGAGATAGTGAAAAAAGTCGGTGGGAAATCCATAAAATCAGTTCGAATGGTCAAGATTAGTTAATCAGTCTTACAAGAAGATATCGTTGCTGAGTTCATCAGATAATTAGTGTGATAGATATGGAACGATAATTGATGTAAAATTTTTTTTTGAAGATTATAAGAAACAAAAGGCTATTTAAACGTTAAAATTCGAGGGGGGAGTACCAGAGCAGGTGGAATTGTTTTTCACTACCTTAGAAGTGTTCAAAGCAGCAAGAAGAATTGTTTCACGGAGAATAGCTTTCACTTGGGAGAGGGAATCAATAACACGGATATAGAATAAGGACGTTAAGAAAAGACTGGTGAAAACTTTGATCTGGAGCATGTTTTTTTACGGCTAGGGAACTTGTCTGTTGATGCAAGCTGATAGGCTTAGTTTTGTACATTTTGAGATGTGGGTGTGGAGAAGGATGTAAAAAGTAAAATGGAAAGAAATGAAAACAAATGATGAAGTAATACGCTCGGTGAGGAAGGAGAGATGGTTACTGGAAGAAATTCAAAGAATGTGAGGAGGGTGAAAGTACGGCATTTTGATGAGCGATGAAATGAGTGTGAAAGAGGAGAGGACGTTAGCAAGGCTGGAAAATGATATGCGTATTGGACGCAATGAAGGGAAATAGTACGTATGCGGAAATGAAGAACAGTTGATTGTAAAGTGGGTTGTCTGATAATGTTTTGTTGGGCGGGTCTAAGGAATGTAGGCCTCTTTAGTCTTGTGTCTATAAAATCCCTCTTCTTCAAGCAGTGCAGAATGCGACGCATACTTGTGTGACCTCTTTAAGATTCGGAAGAAAGCTTTAATCAAATTATAACAGGAAATGTAGCAGATAAAATTTCAGTGACTTGCTGATAGGCTTAAAATATTAAGATGCCTCTTGAGGAGGTGACTTTAAACTCGTGCAATTTTTCTAAAATATCTTAAATAATGTCGACTGATAAGCAGACGCCAAGCGAGTACCGAAGGGTTAAAAAATTAATTATTAACAAGGGAAACAAACTAATAATATAATTAAATGGTGGTGGGGAACAGTGGTGATATTGATATGATTAAAGCATAGATGAGAGCGAAGCATACTGGTCTAGATCATTAAAAATCCGGGGACAAGTAAATTTTTCGTATTTGCTGAAATTATGTTAGGACAGCCGCGACGCTTCTTTACGGTAAAAAAACATCTGTAGCATGTTTTTAAATCGAATGACGAAAGTGTATTTTCAGACGTTTAAAAAATTTACGAGTATTGTTTTTATTCTCGTATATTGTTTATTTTTTTCTCGGTGTCTGTCCCAGGTCATAGAGCTTATTGCAAGATTATCTCTATCCATATCAATAAAAAGGAACTGGATCCAATGGAAATTTATAAAGCTAAGTTTGATTTATTATTGTTGAACTTTTGACCTACTGGTTATATCATTTAGAAACTATTGGTTCAGTACGTTCGGTTCCCCAATTGGCCTCGAAAAAGCTATGTTTACCTGTAGCCATTAATAATTTTTCTCTCAAACGGTCGTGCTTATATTTTTCGAGCCCGGCCTCAGGATGGACGACCTCTTTATTTATGGATCATAGAATTTCTTCTGGAGTGTTCATATTGCACAAGAAGGATAATTTTCTTCCTAGTTATTGGCCTCATAAAGATAAAATTTGGCTCGTGATTCTCCATCCATGCACTCAGCTACTTAATCAGAAGATTCAAAGTTCCACTTCCAACGCCTCAGTTGGATGGATCCTTATTGGTTATCGAAATTTTCCTGCAACCAAATCGCTATACAAGTGATTGATGAGGTTACATTTTCATAAGAGGTCTATCGCTCAAAAATATTTTAAGCGTGCGACCATGTTGTGTTCTCCCTCATGAGAGAGAGACATTCTGATTCTCGATACTGTATCGATATGTATCGCTATGGATGATTCGTGTATTTTAAATATTTTAAACGTGCGACCATGTTGTGTTCTCCCTCATGAGAGAGAGACATTCTGATTCTCGATACTGTATCGATATGTATCGCTATGGATGATCCGTGTATTTTAAATATTTTAAGCGTGCGACCATGTTGTGTTCTCCCTCATGAGAGAGAGACATTCTGATTCTTGATACTGTATCGATATGTATCGCTATGGATGATCCGTGTATTTTAAATATTTTAAGCGTGCGACCATGTTGTGTTCTCCCTCATGAGAGAGAGATATGCTGATTCTCAATACTGTATCGATATGTATCGCTATGGATGATTCGTGTATTTTAAATATTTTAAGCGTGCGACCATGTTGTGTTCTCCCTCATGAGAGAGAGATATGCTGATTCTCGATACTGTATCGATATGTATCGCTATGGATGATCCGTGTATTTTAAATATTTTAAGCGTGCGACCATATTGTGTTCTCCCTCATGAGAGAGAGACATTCTGATTCTCGATACTGTATCGATATGTATCGCTATGGATGATTCGTGTATTTTAAATATTTTAAGCGTGCGACCATGTTGTGTTCTCCCTCATGAGAGAGAGATATGCTGATTCTCGATACTGTATCGATATGTATCGCTATGGATGATTCGTGTATTTTAAATATTTTAAGCGTGCGACCATGTTGTGTTCTCCCTCATGAGAGAGAGACATTCTGATTCTTGATACTGTATCGATATGTATCGCTATGGATGATCCGTGTATTTTAAATATTTTAAGCGTGCGACCATGTTGTGTTCTCCCTCACGAGAGAGAGATATGCTGATTCTCAATACTGTATCGATATGTATCGCTATGGATGATTCGTGTATTTTAAATATTTTAAGCGTGCGACCATGTTGTGTTCTCCCTCATGAGAGAGAGATATGCTGATTCTCGATACTGTATCGATATGTATCGCTATGGATGATCCGTGTATTTTAAATATTTTAAGCGTGCGACCATGTTGTGTTCTCCCTCATGAGAGAGAGACATTCTGATTCTCGATACTGTATCGATATGTATCGCTATGGATGATCCGTGTATTTTAAATATTTTAAGCGTGCGACCATGTTGTGTTCTCCCTCATGAGAGAGAGATATGCTGATTCTCGATACTGTATCGATATGTATCGCTATGGATGATTCGTGTATTTTAAATATTTTAAGCGTGCGACCATGTTGTGTTCTCCCTCATGAGAGAGAGACATTCTGATTCTTGATACTGTATCGATATGTATCGCTATGGATGATCCGTGTATGTTAAATATTTTAAGCGTGCGACCATGTTGTGTTCTCCCTCACGAGAGAGAGATATGCTGATTCTCAATACTGTATCGATATGTATCGCTATGGATGATTCGTGTATTTTAAATATTTTAAGCGTGCGACCATGTTGTGTTCTCCCTCACGAGAGAGAGATATGCTGATTCTCGATACTGTATTGATATGTATAGCTATGGATGATTCGTGTATTTTAAATATTTTAAGCGTGCGACCATGTTGTGTTCTCCCTCATGAGAGAGAGACATTCTGATTCTCAATACTGTATCGATATGTATCGCTATGGATGATCCGTGTATTTTAAGTATTTTAAGCGTGCGACCATGTTGTGTTCTCCCTCACGAGAGAGAGACATTCTGATTCTCGATACTGTATCGATATGTATCGCTATGGATGATCCGTGTATTTTAAATATTTTAACCGTGCGACCATGTTGTGTTCTCCCTCATGAGAGAGAGATATGCTGATTCTCGATACTGTATCGATATGTAATTCTATGGATGATCCGTGTATTTTAAATATTTTAAGCGTGCGACCATGTTGTGTTCTCCCTCATGAGAGAGAGATATGCTGATTCTCGATACTGTATCGATATGTATCGCTATGGATGATCCGTGTATTTTAAATATTTTAAGCGTGCGACCATGTTGTGTTCTCCCTCATGAGAGAGAGACATTCTGATTCTCAATACTGTATCGATATGTATCGCTATGGATGATTCGTGTATTTTAAATATTTTAAGCGTGCGACCATGTTGTGTTCTCCCTCATGAGAGAGAGACATTCTGATTCTCGATACTGTATCGATATGTATCGCTATGGATGATTCGTGTATTTTAAATATTTTAAGCGTGCGACCATGTTGTGTTCTCCCTCATGAGAGAGAGACATTCTGATTCTCGATACTGTATCGATATGTATCGCTATGGATGATCCGTGTATTTTAAATATTTTAAGCGTGCGACCATGTTGTGTTCTCCCTCATGAGAGAGAGACATTCTGATTCTCGATACTGTATCGATATGTATCGCTATGGATGATCCGTGTATTTTAAATATTTTAAGCGTGCGACCATGTTGTGTTCTCCCTCATGAGAGAGAGACATTCTGATTCTTGATACTGTATCGATATGTATCGCTATGGATGATCCGTGTATTTTAAATATTTTAAGCGTGCGACCATGTTGTGTTCTCCCTCACGAGAGAGAGATATGCTGATTCTCAATACTGTATCGATATGTATCGCTATGGATGATTCGTGTATTTTAAATATTTTAAGCGTGCGACCATGTTGTGTTCTCCCTCATGAGAGAGAGATATGCTGATTCTCGATACTGTATCGATATGTATCGCTATGGATGATTCGTGTATTTTAAATATTTTAAGCGTGCGACCATGTTGTGTTCTCCCTCATGAGAGAGAGACATTCTGATTCTCGATACTGTATCGATATGTATCGCTATGGATGATTCGTGTATTTTAAATATTTTAAGCGTGCGACCATGTTGTGTTCTCCCTCATGAGAGAGAGACATTCTGATTCTCGATACTGTATCGATATGTATCGCTATGGATGATTCGTGTATTTTAAATATTTTGACCGTGCGACCATGTTGTGTTCTCCCTCATGAGAGAGAGACATTCTGATTCTCGATACTGTATCGATATGTATCGCTATGGATGATCCGTGTATTTTAAATATTTTAAGCGTGCGACCATGTTGTGTTCTCCCTCATGAGAGAGAGATATGCTGATTCTCGATACTGTATCGATATGTATCGCTATGGATGATTCGTGTATTTTAAATATTTTAAGCGTGCGACCATGTTGTGTTCTCCCTCATGAGAGAGAGATATGCTGATTCTCGATACTGTATCGATATGTATCGCTATGGATGATTCGTGTATTTTAAATATTTTAAGCGTGCGACCATGTTGTGTTCTCCCTCATGAGAGAGAGCTATGCTGATTCTCGATATTGTATCGATATGTATCGCTATGGATGATTCGTGTATTTTAAATATTTTAAGCGTGCGACCATGTTGTGTTCTCCCTCACGAGAGAGAGATATGCTGATTCTCGATACTGTATTGATATGTATCGCTATGGATGATTCTGTATTTTAAATATTTTAAGCGTGCGACCATGTTGTGTTCTCCCTCATGAGAGAGAGACATTCTGATTCTCGATACTGTATCGATATGTATCGCTATGGATGATCCGTGTATTTTAAATATTTTAAGCGTGCGACCATGTTGTGTTCTCCCTCATGAGAGAGAGATATGCTGATTCTCGATACTGTATCGATATGTATCGCTATGGATGATTCGTGTATTTTAAATATTTTAAGCGTGCGACCATGTTGTGTTCTCCCTCATGGGAGAGAGACATTCTGATTCTCGATACTGTATTGATATGTATCGCTATGGATGATCCGTGTATTTTAAATATTTTAAGCGTGCGACCATGTTGTGTTCTCCCTCATGAGAGAGAGATATGCTGATTCTCAATACTGTATCGTTATGTATCGCTATGGATGATCTGTGTATTGTTCTATCACGTAAATGTTTCTTTAAAATCGTTTGCTGATATTTAACATGAGATTTCGCGAACTCTTAATTAACGGCGAAACATCACATTTACGACGAAACGAAGACGTAAGTATCCAATTGGCTGAGGACTAGACATCGCAATGCGGTATCACGTGGGAATCGCTGTATCGAACGGTTCTTTTCCTCCCCGGCACGATCCGAACGCATAAAAGATGAGCATAGTGTTCTCTCTGTCCCTTTATCCAGTCGACCGTTTGGATGAGGAGGATAAGGAAGAGGCGTGCAAAGAGCCGGAGCTTTTTGTAAATATGGAGCTTTAACTCTGCACTTCCAGATACCTTTTTGACTTTCATTCAGTTTTTCTATTCCCGACGCTGTTTGTCCTTATCCAAGCAAAAGATGTGGGGTGTCCTGAAGTCTACTTGGATGGGTGTTATTACCATGCGAGATATTTTGAGTGTCATCACTTTCATTTAAAATTAATTTTGTATTTTACAGTTTGATTCGTATTTGGTTAGTGCATTTGCCGAAATCTCAAGACAAGATATCCACCTCTTACGATTCGGATGATTGTAAGATAAGATTGGTGGAAATGATCATCAATGTTGTTGCATTACATCATGAGCGACTTTCTTTAAACATCGTCTTTGAGGATAACTATTTAAAACCTTCGTGTCAATAAAAACTTTTTTAAAGCATTTGCTTATTAACTCACGTTTATGCCTTCTTCGGTTGCTGTTTATAATTTGTAAACACTTCATTCCGTCCACAATGATTCTTCTCTCGCCATCTTGCTTATCTGACATTCCACCAGTAATAAATTTTTCCGAATTCCCATTGCCTCCTTTTGGAGATGAATCAGAGGAACTTATTGGGCAATTTTTCTCCTTTACAATTCTGAAATAGTTTTAATACTTTGATGAAAATGTTAGCGGTTTGAACGAAATTTAGAATGAAAAATCTGTTTTCTTCCAATTTCAGAAAATGCTTTGAAAACTGATGTATCGTTTTTCATGTAAGAGGCGAAGAAGATATAACTTTCATAAAATTAATTAATACGTCAATAAAAAAGTTTATTTTTTCGACTTATCTTAATCATACAATCGGAGGCAGATGGCGATGACGTTTTCTCTTTCTATAAATTCTCAGAAAATAAATTTTTGTAGTGTATACTACACTACGAAAAATTAATTAATTATTTTATATCCTCGATGGACACTATATGTATCCATCGAGGATATGAGGTGAGTAGCTTAAATGTCACATCAAAATGTGGATTTCATTTGAAACAAAGCGATGAGGGTGAGTTACTCGAGTCCAAAGCAGACTCCCTCAGCATCTAGTTTAGCGTTGTCTTCCTTCATTCAAACGCGTACAGATTATTTTGCGAACTTTGTTTACTGGATATGCCACTTTGCACCATTTGAGGAGTGATACCACGCTAAGTTCTAATCCGAGTCAATGTTTCCCACAATCGGCCTGGTAGTTCAAATCTAGGTAAGCCCTTAGTGCTATGCTGAACGCCAGGAGAGGGCAGGGATTTCCAAGATTATCTCCATTTGATTCATTAGGTTTTAATCGCGATAGCATACACATCGGAGATGAGATTGAAATCCTTAATTTAAATGGGAAACTTAATATAGGAATTCCAATAATCAAATGAGGAAACTTCTATCAGCTCCGGAGTCTTTGCCTCTTCATCTTTCCCGATGATATCATAATTTTTTATCAAACTATATTTTTCGTTACTTTAGTGAGGTATTTATCGCTGATTCCTCGCGTTATTTTCAAGAAAATCCCTCTCGGTTTTCCGATTTTGTTGGTTATTGATCTGGCTTTCGTGTGATCGGTCTTACGACGAAGTTTTGGAGCACCCAAAAGAAAAACTAGTTGTCGTACGAGTCCTTATTACGGAATAAGGGCAAGCTCCGTTCCAGGGACGGATATTGCGAACTCTGGTTCCAGTGGCTAATGCTACGGTGAAACTCAATTAGGAAAAAATAGTCCGCGCATGATTAACGACATGATGCCAGAAAGCCGCTGGTTTCAACGACATTGAATAGTAAAAAGAAAACCAATTTGATTCAGCTCGCGCATTTGAGATCAAAGTTTTCATAAGCTCTTGCGCAAAGTTTTGCAGAAATGACGAATGTTTTAAAAGTAGGCCGACTGAAGATTGGTTCAAGATAAAATGTTACATTTTCTCTCTTGGGGATATCTGGTGGTTATGTGAGTGGGATAACATACAGGGTGCGTTCCGAAAGTAATGCAATTATTTTTTTTTAAAGTAATTTATTGAATAGATTTGCACAAACACGTAAATTCTTCAAAGTACTATCCTTTGGTCTCTAAAAATTTTTCCAGCGACTCTACATTGACCGTTACGCGCCCTGGAAGGTGTCTTCGGAGACCTCTCGCAAGGTCTTCGACATGGTCTTATCTATGGACGAAAAACGGGTTCCTTTCAGGGCTGCCTTAATACAAGGGAACAACAAGAAGTCTGCTGGGACGACGTCAGGACTATAGGGGGAGGGTGGGGCAGCATTGACACCTGGTGCTTGGCCAGGAACTCGCGGACTCGTAGCGCGTTGTCGTGATGTAATTGCCAGGTAGCGGAGATGTCTTTTCTCGTCCTGATGACCCTTTTGGGAGTCCTTTCAGCATATCCACGTAGTAGGCAGCTTTAACTGTCTGTCCTTGAGGAAAACACTCCTTATGAACCACTCCTTTACTGCCGAAAAAGACAATGAGCATTGTTTCCACTTTTGATTTGCTTATTCTTGCCTTTTTGGGCTTGGGTCGATGTGCCACTCAGAGCTTTGGCGTTTTGTTTCTGGGTTGTATTAAAAAACCAAGGTTTTATCACCAGTGTTGACGTTGTCCAAATAATCAGATTCATTTTCAATACGTTGCATAAGTTCACTTGAAATTTCCGCTCGGTTGGTCTTTCGTGATACGGTCGGTGGGCAGAGGGTTACATTAACTGATGTTATGCCGCTTCCACAGCTTGGAGATCACTGAGACCGGTTTAGCAGCAAAGCTTAGCGTCCCTTTCCACCTACTCCAAGTGGTTTGGTCCTGCTCCGACCAATAGGAGCGGTTACCTTGATCAAAAAGTTCCCGGAATTTATTCAGAAAATTAAAAATACAAGTTTATTCATCTAAATCTATATTGTCCCCTTCAAAGTAATCCCCATCGACTGCAACACACTTATGCCAGCGCTTGATCCAATCCTCAGTATATATATATATATATATAATGTTTTTTATTTATATATTTATATGTAAATATATATATATATATATTTATTTATTTATTTATTTATTAATATAAATCTTCGAAAACGAATTCTTCAGCGAAAACAATAATTATAAACTTCTATGTAAAACTTATGTACACACAGACACAAAGGACACTCACGTGTATATTTAACGCTTCGATTAATATATATATCTTTTTATTTATTATACATATATACTACTTGAACAATTAATATTTTAACAAAAAGTTGGGTGTTTTCGTGGTTACTGAATTAATACACTTATCATTTCCTACTTTTGGTGTGTATTCATCCCCTGCCACACACCATAGCGGTGGCTTGCAGGGTACCCAATATATGAAAAAATAAAATAATTTCATTAACTAGAACGTGAATTGCTTATTTTGCAATAATTTTGATAATATATAGTGCGCTCAAGTGGTTTTCTTTCTATACTAATTTTTCGTCTAAGTGGAACTTGCGAGTCCTGTATGGCAATTAAATAAATTTCCTTCAATGAAAACTTTACTTTTGCCTTAAAAAAAGCGACTGGAGATTTAACTCGACTTAGTGCCGATACTGAATCTTGACAGAACCATTAAATGAACGAATTCAATTTGTTTTTTCCCTATGAAACTCTACATCTTTCTCTTTTAATCTTTTCCCTTTTAGAGTAATTCTAAATCATAATAACGCATTTTGATGACTCCACATTGTCTGCTAAAATCGTCCAACTTGTCTGTTTACAATGTGATCATGTACTCCTTTACAGCAAATATACTTTTACGATTGATAAGTAAAAAAATAGACTCGAAAAATAGCGTGCATGAGTGGAGGAGTTTGCTGAGGGATTGCAAAATTGTAGTATACCCCGCCGTCTTCTTTGATAGGACCACGAATGTCGTCGCTGAGAAACACATTTACTCCAACTGCCTGAGAGTATTATCTTTTCTTTTTTTGCAGTTAATCCCAGCTAAGCATCAAGGAGTCCTCGGGAGTGTAGGTTAAGGGAAGATTGGAAAGAGAAAAAAGTGACGGTCTGTGAGTGTGGCATGCTCTAAGTTGGGAAAACGTTTTGGTGGGTGACTCTATGCACTTCTCTCGACTCACTCCCAACCGAGTCTATTCTTTCACTTGATTCTGGACCCTATTTCCTCGCCGTCGTCATATCTCTCTTTTGCCCTTTTTCCTTTCTTCTGTTGTCCTATCTCCAACTTTTTCTTCTCGTCGTGGATCAGTGGCGCTTCCGTAGGGAGAGAGGCAGCGAGCAGGCGGAGGAGTAGACACTTGAAAGGGGATTAAGGAGACGAGAGAGGGAGCTGGAGAAAGCCTAGACTTCGGATTTCTATTGGATGATATCGGATCGAATTCCCTAGAATGAATTTACCCGCAGTATTTTTTCTTACATTTTCGATCTCAGTCGATAAAAGTTGAATTCGAAATGAAGGTTAAATATGCTAAATAGTATGAACAATTAATTCGTATAGTTTGATTTGACATAGTAAAATATTTGAAAAGAAAAGCGAATTTTGAATTAGAAATTTTTCTCTCCATATCGTGAAAAACGAGGTGTGATCCCTTAAAGCTGAGTGGTTCATGTGTGCAGATTGGATTCTCTCTTCTTATTTGTACTAATTAAACAAGGCATCAAAATTCGAAAGAATCATGCAGAAATATTTGTCTTGTTCTGTGCGGGAATATGTAAACTAAACATTGAAAATAACAAGAAAAGCTCCTCTTTAATTATCAAAAAAGTTATGCCGTTGTGAAAATTTAGTGCTTAAATTAGACAGTGTAAAATAAAAAATACATAAAAACATTGATATAGATTTTTAAAACACAAAGTCACAAAGAATGGACACTCACATATGTAATTAAGACGATTCGACGGCACGGCTCTCTTCATTAGAATACCGTTCTCGGGGGAGAAGTGGAGAGGATATGTGTGATTGGGTGAGGGGAGGAGAGGTAAGGGACGAATAGGAAACGGACAAGGGGGGGGAGCGGATTTGTAGACGGCTATTGGATGGATTCACTAGGCTTGATTCAGCCCGGGAGGTTTAGATCACTGGAGTACCCAGATATGCGCCATCTCGCGGGTTCTTACCTCTAAGCTACTCGCAGATTTAGGAAGGGTTTCAATCACCGAAACAGAAAAGCAGTCATGGTAAGGTTGGTTGTGGGAAGCAGTGTGTGTAGGGATGGGATAATTAAAGAAGGTGGGAGATTTGGTGGATTAGCGGTGGTTATTCATGCGGAGGGAAATGGTGGTCGTGCATTCATCCATGTAGAAGGCAGGGCAGAAGTTACAGGAGAGGCGATATATAATGTTCTTTTAGGTGTAGGTGACGTCGGGTTGGGAATTGGTAGTAAGGGAGGGGTCGGGCCTTAAAGCTGGCAGCATTTGCAGCGTGGGCATTTATAGAGTGCGGATAGGGGCGGAGAAGAGACAAGGGGGCCCGCAGGTGGTCTTGTCGACTTGAAGATGTCTCGCAAGTTCGTCGGTTTAATGTGGACCGAGATTTTAAACTTATTGTTTTGGAAGTGAATATCGATAGCTAGGAAAGTAATATTCGAGTCTGATATAGATGAAGTGAAAGATACCAAAAAGGAGGAGTTAAGAGAGGAAATGAAAGAGGATAAAGTTTACCGTCCGTGATGAGGAAGTTCGAGGCGTGTTCATAAAGTAAGGCCCGTTTGGTCACAGGAAAAAATATACTCATATGAAACACATTTTGTTGGCACTTTTAGTTAGCTACAAACTTACTTCACTTATCTACATAATCGCCGTTCACTTCTAAGCATTTTTCGTACCGCTGCTTCTTTAACCCCTCTGCATAGAAACTCGCCGCCTGAGGGTTGAACCAATCGACAACGCCATTCTTGAGTTCCTCTTCGGTTTCGAAACGTTGTCCACCGAACCACTGTTTCAAGTGCAAGAAGAGGAAGTAGTCGCTGGGTGTAAGGTCAGGACTGTACGGTGGGTGGTTTAAAGAGTTCCCAACGACCCAAAAACTCTCGTCCACTGGACATTCTTTGCTCTTTGTGGTGGTCGGTGAGCATTTTCGGTACCCACCTTGCACGCAATGTGTGGTATCCGAGGTTTTCCGTAACAATATTGTAGACAGTAGTGCGTCCAAGTTTAGGAAATTGTTCAGCCAGGCCATTAATTGTCAATCGACGATCACATCGCAGTTTTTGTTCCACTTGCGAAACAATTTCATCGGTCAGAATACTGGGCCTACCACTTCACTCTTCGTCATGGACATTTGTTCGTCCATTTTTAAAATCACAGCACCATTGTCTAACCTTTCCTTCACTCATAACTGTAGGTTTATAAACTAGGCGTAATTCCCGATGAATTTCAGCAGCCGACAATCCTTTTGCATACAAGAATCGTATGTCAGAATGCACTTCACAGCTGTCGGGATCAACGATTGTCGCGGACATTGTTGTTTGCATGCACGGACTAGCAAACGACTTCTGAAACAAAACAAATGCTGCTATCAGCAAATGAATCAGTAGATGGCGCTGCAGGAGCAAAACTGTGTTCTGAAGCGCCAATATTTAAATATAAGCAAACGGTACTTACTTTAAGAATACACCTCGTGCCATGCATGTTGGGCGAGAAGAGGGGATTGTTGGAAGAAATAAGGAGGCAGGAAAAATTGGTTGGCCGTGGGCTGTTGCAGACAGTGACAGAGGGGAGAATTTTAGGCAAACAAGGAAGGAGCAGGAATAGGATAGGGATGTTGGAAGGAATGAAGTGGGGAAGGAAGTACACTGAGATGAAGAGGGACTTAGAGTAGGGTGCTGTATCGTGTTTTGTTTGGAGATATTTATTTGATAGCTGTGTTCATCCAAAACCTACCTATTGGTAGATTGCATAAAAATATATTTAATTGGATATTTTATACATGTGAACTATTCATCATATTGTGCTGAAGACTTACGGTTGAAATTTTATACGTTAGTAATTATTTTTCATGGATAGACAGTTTTTGCTTCTTGAAACTTAAGTAAAAATTTGTTTTGCCAGAGCTGGATGATTGAAACAAATTTCAATGCTCTTTTGCTCCTTAAATATGAGTAAAAAGCACAATATCATTTGAGAAAAGTACTATGGATTAAACTCTGAATGGAAAATAGCTATTGTTGTGAATTTTTATTATAAGATTCCCACCGTATGGTATGTGAATATGACGTATGATCGTTGATGCCAAACAAACAAAAAATGTTGCTATGACTACTTCGAAAATTCTTCTACCGTTATCTTACATACACCTTTATATTCATCCCAAAACAAAGAGGAAACTGATCCGACTTTATTTTGGACGAAGAAAACCCAGGAAGGTGGCTTTAAGATACGATGATGATTTCGTGATATTGATTATCAGAATCCAGTTGCGACGTACCACAATCTTCTAGCTCCAACATTTTTTATATGATTTTTGTACGATAATATTTGTTGAGCCATTTAAATTATTTCATGCCATATTTTACATAAATTAATTTAAATATTATTTTAGGCTTATTTATTTTAATTAATGGAAAAATTTATTCCATTGTTCTGTCTGCCCAGTTGGAGTATAAAACTTCATTCTTCTTCTCTCAATCCCGCGGAATTCTACATCCGTTTTCAATATCTAAAATTGCTTATCGTCTTGTACTAATTAGATTCATGTATTAATAATTAATTTAGGATAGTATGTAACGGCAGTTATAATGTGTATTGCGCCACGTCACTGCTAAGTGCGTGAAGTCCAGGCTCTTGGGTCGAGTGGGTGCTCCTTGTAGAGGTCTATTTCTAATCAAGTCCAATTAGGCCCATCCTCAGACCACCGATACATTAGTTTGCGTGCACTCCACCCTTGAAATCGTCGTCATTATCCACACCCAAGTGTTGCAGTTCGTCGCAGTTGACCTCCGCGGTGGTCTCTCGGGCCAATGCGTCGAAGGCCGTCAGCGTGCATGCTAACTAGAGCAGTATATATTTCGATCTCGGTCACACATGTGCGAGCGCAGCGGTCACCAGCCAATTCGAGCGGTGCAATGCGATCCGTCGACAGGCTTATATGGGATATCGGGAGCCCGACGAGGTAGTCATCCAAATATGCCGGGAAATTCTCCTTAGGTGACGGCTGCACCACTTGGACCTCGATCAAAATTTGTCTCAGATTTGGATTCTGGTTTGATTAAATGTTTTTTTTAAAAATGTTACGTACATTAGATGAAAAATAATGTTTGAATGAAAGTGTTGAAAAGAAGGTAACTGATCCGGGGAGGGTCTCGCAGGTATGTAATCAAAAGGTGGATTATTAAAGATTTGGATTTTTTGGAGTTTGATGAAGCATGGTTTATAAAAATCAGGTTCGGTGTAAGAACATAAAATGGAGATTTTTTTTAGATTACAATGTGACGGATGGAGGTGAAAGCACGCTGGAAGACATCGAATAAAAGACAAAGTTAGAATTGATAACGGACACCTCAATTAACGGTGCTAAGATAAAACCAGCGAGAAATTATTATTGTAGAGTGTAATTTAGTACAAGTATGTCTTGGAAAAACAGGCGGTTTAGGAAAGAGGATTAGCGTAGATGCATACAGTAGATAGATAGATTTTGAGATGTGGGTGTGGAAAAGAATAGAGGAAATAAAATGGACGGAAAGGAAAACAAACGATGAAGTCCCAGCCAAAGTCGGTGAAGACAGACAGCTTTTGGGATAATTTAGAAGAAAGCAGGAGACGAAGTGGATACAGGATAAAATACAGAGAGAGGTATTGGGATGCTGAAGACGGTAGTAAAAATAGGGGAGGATACTGGGAAAGCAAGCTATGGGGGAGGGGAAGAATGGGCATCGTGATTGAAGACTAAAGGGGGTAGAATTAGTTTATTTAGATAGATTTGTCAGTACCCTGCAGGCCACCGCTAGGGTGTGGGACGGTGGGTGATTATATACGAGACTAATTTTTACCCGAACATGAACCTACCGCGGTCGGACGATATTATTATGATTCCCTACCGTTGGTGGAAACAATATTTCTGTTCTACACTTAATCTCTTTAATTTTATTGACATGATCTCTCCTACCATAGTACGATGGGAGTAATAATACATCTCCCACATCACTGCTGAAGAGACGTCCTTCCAATTCACAATCATGACTTAATTCAACCTCCACTCAAAGAGTGATTGCCAGCCTAGTTCCTCTAATATTTTGGATACGCCAAGTCTGCAGAGCAATGAGATATTGTAATATGCAGTATGGTGTTTCAGTGTATTTTGTTTCATGCTAGTCAGGGATTAGCTATGCAGTGTTGTTTAGTGCCGGGGTCTATCAATAAACCAACCTCACTCGGTAGAATGCTGATTATTATAATTGTATTTAATGTGTGCATTGTGTTCTTCAGTTAATGAACGATTTAATTCTTAATTCCTGATAGTGAAATTCAAAGTGTAAAGGCAGGAATATGGAGTAAACTTAGTTTTCGAAAAACTGTGCACCTGGTTAAACAGATTTCGAGTCTTTCTCTGTGGAAATGTTCCATTTGGATTTATTATGTATTATTTTCTCGATTATCATTAAAACAAGTATGTAGTATTTATTGAACCGTACGTACCCTGATTGCAGATTCCTTCAAAACTATCTAACTATTCAATTAGGAGTCTTCTGATTTTGCGTATATTAGCAGAAATTATCCTAACTTCCGAATAAAAATTTTCTTTTTTGAATAAGGTAAAAGTGTTTGATTTTAACAACTATATCTGAGGAATTTTGTCAATTATCACATTTTAACTCTTTGTTGAAATAAGCAAAATAGTTTTGTGTTTGAATATTCTCATCCCTCCCTGTTGAATTTCCAGAATGACATCTCATTATTTCTGATCGAGTGGAGATTGAAAACTATCTGAAAAAGAAGGCACGATTGGGATCTAAATGAAATTGTAGTATACATTGAAAGTTAGCAAACTGCTGCATGTTATCCTGCCGTTAAGTACTGGAATAGTAATATTTTAGGGTTAAAAGAAGACGTAGGAATTTCATCGTGATTCTTCCGATGCTGTATATTCTGTAATTGAGATGAGTCCTTCGAAACATTAGGACGGCTAATTATTCCGCGAGGATATTCTTTGGAACCAAAAGGTACAGAGGGTTGTGTTGTGAATATTTAGAAAGCTACCCATCCGTTGATCATTTAATGATTTTTTCTTCGATTTAAAAGAACTAGATCATTCTACTCTGTTGACAATTCATTTATTCAATCGAAAAAATATTGCTATTTCATTTATGTTCCTATTCCCTGTTTTTTCAATATTATTTATTGGTCTTTTAGTTTGTTCACAAATCATGAAAGTTTGGTACCGAAAGATTTCGTCACATGAGAGAGGCGGGAGATTTTATGAGCAGCACTCCGCCTAAAATTCATTCTTCGATTCCCTCACTGTGCGAATCCACTTCGCTTTAAGTAAACCGCGGAGCTGACGTCCGGAGTTATCCGGAGCTCACGGGAGGAGCGGGGAAAGGTTTGATCGGGTTGCACCGCCGTCCTGCCCATTCTTAATTCAGGCTCGGGCCTCGAGATTAACCGGCCGCCCAGGTCGAATCCATTGACCCCTCTCGGCAACGTTCCTCCCCGCCTAACTAACTCTCTCGACGTCCGGAAATCCCCTGGTGAGCGTCGCCTCTGGTGCTCCCCTACCCCCTCTCTCCTCAACGCAGCGGCGACCAAGGAGTTGGGGCGCCGTGATTTCGTCTTCACCGTGATATTCTGGCCAAGGACAGCCTCGTAGTAGGGGATGAAGTGGACGGGAAACTATCACACTAAAATGGTTGCCGGATCCATTTTCTAATAAGCTAATATATCGCTGAAATTGGATGCTTGTTTTCCTAATAAACTTTGATGTGGATTATAGAAAAAATTCTTTCCTGGATATTCAAAACCTTGGCCCTTTTTCGTCCCATTGCGCATGTGATACATCTGATTTAATTAAATCATTTCTTTCATTTCTTAATGTAATTGTCTCCTGCAAAAGTATATAAAATGTACTTCGTGTCGTAATGATTATATTTTAGTTTTGGATCGCGGTTTAAGATGAATTTTGATTTTAATTGAAAAATGTGTGGAATGGGTAGGAATTTTTAAATGTAAATTATTGATGATTTCATGTCAAAACAAATGATAATGAATATGTAGGTACAGAATATAATCCCTATATCCTATGAATTACCATATTTTTTGAAATAGGGCACTTTGCCGAAGAAGAGAATAAAGTAATTCTGCAAGCTAATTTTTATTTATATTTATACTTAATCAAATATCGACTAATGCTTACTTCATTTAAGTATAAATTCAAATTCATTTCAGTCAATCCAAGAGGCGGCTACTGCTCACATATTCTTATCGGTCTTTGGAGCCGGGTAAAAGGTATCAATAGGAGGTTGAGCGCTTTAGTGAGTGAAGCATCATTCACATTATTTAATCATGTGAAAATTACAAAGTGGATTTGCTCATTTTCTTAATGTAGTCATAACGTATTACCATTATAGGTATGTCGTTACAGCTAATTAAATACTTCCAAAGTTAACGAGTTTAACTTTTACTTTTTAAGTATGCACGAAATGTATTACGTACACTGCTGAATTTGGCTCTATTTTCTGCAAATACTGACTGCACTAGGATCCTCATGATTGATTGAACTTTCTCTCTGTGAAGTAAATAGTTAATTAAACAATTTTACGCCTTTTAGAGTAGCAATTACCCCTAACCGTTGCGGCGATGCAATGCTGTTTGCACCCGTGCGATGTCGCCAGAACAGTGTCCGTGGCATACAGGGGTGTCAGTGCACCAAATTTAGTCGTAAGAAAAACCATTCAAGGAAAGAGTGATAAAGTGACGGAAACCACGATATTATTTACTGTCGAAATATTGTTAGTAAAAACGTCGAGAGAATTCCATTAGAATGGGGGGGGGGTTGTGTCCTATGTATACATATATGTACAAGTTCTGTCCCAAAAGTAATATGATTATTTTTTTTCCAAATAGACGGACGGAAGGGCAGCGGTTTCTCCGGCTGGGTGGAGGAAGGGGAGTCTCAAGGGAAGCTGGAGGCCGGAGGTAGCTGTCACCACCAGGTAATGGCATGCTCAAGGTAGCTTATGATAACAACGCCATTCCTGGACCGGGTGTTTTTGAGTGACGCAAGTTGTTTCGATGAGAGTAGAGAAGATATTGAGGACGCCGAACGTTCAGGGCGCCCTTCGACCTCAAAAAGTGACGAAAATGCTGCAAGAGTGAATTATTTGTTGGACGGGGATCGCAGATTATGTTTTCGCATGGGTTCTGATTCACTCGGAATCCCAAAACGTGATGTGCATCGACTTGAAAGTGAAAAGATGGGCATGAAAAAGGTGTGTGCGAAGTTGGTGCCGCGAGTGCCCTCGAACGAACAAAATGTAACTCGCACGCGGATCAGCCAAGAGCTCCTCGACCAAGTGAGTGAGGATCATTAGTTTTTACACAATGCCCCACCATACCTCTTCCTCTTCTCCCGCTTCATATCCGTGCTATAAGGACATCAACACGCCTCGGTGGAAGCGTTACAACAGGCCGTGACGAGAAGGCTTAGCAACATTCCGGGCGCCACTTTCCAGAAGTTGGACGAGGCGTGGAAACTCCGCTTGCAGCGGTGTGTGAGGGCACAAGGGTGTTACTTCGAAGACTCTTGAGATAATGTATCAATTGCGGCGGTAAGTTTTCTGAAATCGACTTAGTCCTAATTATTTTGGGGCAGTCCTTTTAATTTATTCAACATCTGTGCAAATGTGTCATAAAGATACAATGGTTGTCTTCCTCAAACTTTTTACCGATTTTTGAAAATGATAATAGAAATATTTTTGTTTTGTTTTTGCATGGTTACAATTTTAATATCCCTCAAGTAGTCTTTGCTGGCTCTCTCTATATCATCTTCCCTGACATATCAAAATGCCTCGAGATTGGTGAAATAACGAATTCCTCGATAGTTCTGAGAAAAGGATGGGTAAGCTCTAGAAGCTTTTTCATTCTATTTGAGTATATTCCTCTTATTCTTATAATTTCAATTTAGTAGGGTTGAACAGGACTTCGCAAAATGGAAATGGAGAAAGAGAGAAGGAAGTGGTGGAAGTACTGTGGTAACTTCTTGAATGAAAAACTTCGCCTAAGACAACTAGACTTCGTTCGTAATGGTTGGGCATGATGCTCGTACATTGCTCGCGAGTGCTTAAAAGTAAGCAATCGAAAAAATGACATTCATTGATCTTCAAACTAAAGGACAGACTATTAGTGGCCATTGAGAGAATATCTGATGTGACCTTTTCTCTTGGCCACAAAAATTATCGTCATCGAAGAAAAACTTGTATCGCTTGCATTCGGCATACTTGTTTAGTCTTAACTTTTAGTGTTTACTGTGATTTCAACTCGAATTTCACTCATGGGTGCCAAGTATTTGACGTAAATATTGATAACGCTAAATTAGAGAGAAAAGTGTAATGCACGAAGCAATAAGAAAAGCATTAGTGATAGTTGAATTCGTACCTTCTCTGTCTATCACTTTTATGTGCACTGCTCCATCTCAGAAGCATCTCAATTTACGGTCCACACACATTAAACGACTTCTTGTGGATTATGTTTTTTCTTTCAGTTGAGTTTGTTTCTTATGCTAAAGTACAAGTTTTTTGTAAAAATTATCGGGAAAAATATCTTTCTGACGTGACTGTGCGTCGCAGGGCACGCGCCCCGAGCAGGCTGGGTGGTGGGTCTGACCTTCAACTTGTGCCAATCGCCTGCGAAGGTTCGTTCAGGCTAGATCGTGTTTTCGGTGGACCCCTGTTGAGTGACTCGGGGCGCATAATGCAGCGAACGGTTGAACTGCGGTACGCTATCAAATTTCGTGTTGGACTGTGGAAATCGTGTACAGAAATGTTGGGGATGATATTAAGCAGAACATTTGGGCAGTTTTTAAGTGGCGAACCTCTTCAAAGATGGCCGAGAGAGTGTGGAGGAAGAGCCCCGCGCTGGACGGCCGCCGACGTCAAGAACCGACGGCAACGTGTGCGTAAAGTCCTGAATTCGGACCGTCGGACAGTGGTCAATATCACGTGAAAGTTGGTCACATTATGAAATAATTTCACGATTTTCATTAAAATCTGTATAATATCGTCTTTGATGTTGCTTAACATGAACCCGTTGGTTTTTTCGAAACACTCCAAAAAATGAAACTCTCGAAAATTTCGGATGTCCTTGTCGGATTACCTCTTTCGCTTCTTCCGACAGATGTCCGATGGGCAACACTGCACGCTCCAAAAGGTGTCCCTGGCGTGCATAAGTACCTTGCCCTTGTACTGTTGTGGACATATTATACCAGCCGTATAGTTACGTATATTTGCGGGCGGTTTCAATTGCAAATTCATAGAACTTCTCGTGGTCAATGTGCAATCGATAACACAGGGGCTCTAAGCGCTATGCGGAATCTTCGTATTAGATCCTCATCTACCCCAATGATAGATGATATTTTGGCAGGGCCTTCAAAAAACCCACCTAGCAGTGTTCCCATCATTGCTGTTTCCAGGACCGGCGGGTTTCGATTTGTCGACTTTCAAACCCATTTCTGGCTGGAAGCGATCTCTGATCGACCGCTTGTTAGCAATAACGACTTCATAATCTGCTACTGTCTGTCCTACCTGCCACTGGTAATTCATAAGATAAATGTAACAAACAGTCATGTAATGTAATTAGTGCACGCAAAGGGGATATAACATATTGTGAGTTTTCAATTTAAATGGGACGACTCGAAACTTCATCATATCCAATCTGGACATGCTAACGACGCCATGAGCATCACGGGTGACAATAACTGCAACAATTAATGTTATATATAATAGTTTCTATGGGTCTATATTAGCAGCCAATAAAGCTAGAATAGTAGAATTATCGATAGGGACAGGGAAATAAGAAGTTGAGAGGGCGCTTGCAGCCACCCACTCGGTTCTGGGCACCAAATTGAAATAATTAGTCGCCATAACTGACTTATTATAAAAATTATTCATTTCGGTTTTTACCTTATTATAGTTAGTCAGATTGTAAACAATTTGATTGATGCATACATCGGAATTATTTGGGGTTTTGGTTGTTTTCGAAGTCAAACGTCTTTTTAAGCTCGAAATCAACATACTTTTTGTTGTCTATTAAATAAAAAAATGGTGAAAACTGAAAATTATAATTAAAGAAATTAATAACACCTAACGTACTCTGGTGATTCCATTGTTCAACATAATGTTTCACTTTTTATGAGGGAATTGGCAGTGATTTTTAGTGAACATTGCACTTCTGCATTTACGCGCTATGCACTTGTTACCTGCGCCGAGGTCTCTTTCCATTAAAATAGAACGACAGGTTGTGCGCAAGTTTATACCTATTTGCGGCGGTTTTATCTTCACTCCTTGCCAACCTTCCCTCTTGCCAATTCTATCGTAAAAACGCTCAAAAAGGGATTGCTCATTTGACCAGGTTTTGGGGACTGAGGACCACTGTGCGTCGGGTCAAGTGTGTGCATGGTCGCAGATCGTATTGGCAAAGGAAAAACGGTGACAGAACACACCATTATCACTGATGGATTGGCGATGCGAAAGATCTGCGCTAAACCTATCCTCTGAAAGGTACTTGGATGGACGACCAAGAGCGGAGTCTAGTGTCTGCTTACGAAGACCTTCTGCATATGGCGTCACGGCGATTCCCCAACCCTCCTACAGTCCCGACTTGGCACCAGCAGACTATTTCCTATTCCCTATAAAAGTGAAATCCTCCCTCAAAGGACACCACCATGGGACCCTAAGTCAAGCCGTCGAAGAAGCATCCTTGAGTACCCTTAAGGACCTCTTTCCGGAATTCGCCCACTAGGAAGGCTTCGAGATATGGAAAAGTGTGTTTACGCGCTCAAGGTATGTACGAAGAGATGTAAGAAGTTCGAGACAGTGTAGCAATACCTGAAATAAATCTAGTTTTAGGAACTATTATTCCGATACTCTTTGTACGAACCTTGTATCAAAGCCGGTGTTCGTATTTTTCAGGATTCTTATGTTTGTTTCAGAACATACATTGTCTGCCCAGTGTACACGAACGGGTGCAATCTGGCGGCAATGGCGTGGACTATAGCCCCGGAATAAATTGGAAATAGACGTAATCACGGAGCAACGAATCAACATCAAGTTTACCGCAGTTAACCTATGGTGAAATTACTGAAATGTTGACAGCTATTTACGGTGATAATGCTCTGAAGAAAATATCCGTTTTCAAGTGGATTAAGCGTTTTAAAGATGGCGGATAAGATGTCACGGATGACACAAGGCCGGGACTACCTTCAACCATCTGTGATGACGACAACATTTATCGTGTGCGGCCCCTTGTTCCTTCTTACCGATCGTCTAAAAACTGTCCGAATGATAGCTGATGAACTGAATTTAGGAAAATCAACAGTGCACACTATTATTTTAACCGAACAAGATGGATGGATCCTTCACCAGGACAATGTAATAACACATTTAGCATTGATTGTTCGCCAGTTCTGGCAAAAAATTCAATCACCATCCTCGATCATCCTCCTTATTCGCCAGATCTCGCCCCCTCCGAAGACTTTTTCCTATTCTCAAAATGAAAAAAAGTGACGAGGGGACATCACTGGGAAGATGTGGAAGACACAAAAAAGCAATAGACGACGAGAAAACTAAAAAGCCTAACTACTGCCGAGGACTGGCTCCAAGGGTGCTCTATAAACAGTGGAAAGGAGGTTGGAATAAGAAGTCATAGCCTACGAATGGAGAGTACTCTGAAGAAGGGGACAAAATCGAAGTACGTAGACTAAATTTTGCAAAATTAAGTTTTTATGGCCTCAGTTCGCGTATTTATTTGAGAGACCTCGTATGCGCGGCTTCCTTGGCTGTTTACCGGGAAGCTCTTTTTCTCTCCTTCACTGCATCAAATGCTCATCGGCTTCCTCCACACGTCATAGGCAGGGAGGGGGGGGGTGAGCGTTCTACAACACAGTATAAATGCTTCAGACACTGTTTTACGGGATTTTTGAGGCTTTCTGGGCTGCTCCTACCACGTGACGGATGGTCGGGGTGCAAAGGAGGCAACCATAATGCTTCCGCGCGTTTAATATCCAAATCGTGGTCGAAGCCGTCTGCAGCGAACAGCCTCACGACCGCCTGCATCCAAGTACCGAGACGCCGTAGAATTCCGCATGCGATCTACGGGAGTCATTTCGACGCAAATGCCGATGTTCTGCACAAATTGAGGATAGGTGCCATCCATAGAGACGGCTTCAAACAGGTCCACCACGTGTTCGTGCGGTCAGTTAATTTTAATACCCCATCGTATGTTGACAGGTGAATACTGTATTATGATATTTGTATTATATCGTATCGTATAACTTTCGCATAGAAATTTGGAAAAGTGGAAACTCGGCACAAATCGTAGCATTCGGGGGAAACATATTATCTATTGTATTTGTGATAGGGAATATTTTGTAAAAATATTTGCTGCACTCCGCTAAAATATATAATTCAAGTTAGTCAAATGTGTCATGGTGAAATATTCTTAGGCGATAAGGGAGAATCTACCAGATTATCAAAACATTTATATCATGAAAAAATAAATGAGTCTGTCGAGAAATACAGGTTATCTATGTCGAAATTAGAAGTAGGCTGTCATAAATTAAAGAAAAACCCCTCGCTACTTTGGACAGTGTTTTAGGTGGCATGGCTTGAAATGAACCTTGTAATTATAATAACACTTCCAACGTACGATATCATTTTAATAGGTCACATGTAATCTTTGTAGATGACTCAAAATTTTATGCATGATCAATATACCATTACGAGGTTTGCTATTTATAATTTTAGTCTAATTATGAAAAAACAGTAATTTATTGTTGCAAATTACTTTATTGTTTTTTGAAGTATTCTCAATGATAATTAATACACTTTTGCATGTACTCCAACCAATTTTCGAAACGCTTTTTCCGCTCCGATTGAGGTGGATTCAAAAACCAAAACATGGTTTTTGAATGCATCAACGGCTTCTTCGGGCGCCGAAAATCGTTGGCCACGCAATATTTTCTTGATAAACGGGAATAAAAGGAAGTCATTTGGTGCTAAATGAGAGCTGTACGGAGGATGACCCAATGATTCGACGTTTTGGTCAGTCAAGTAGGTAATTGTTTCAGCCGATCTGTGAGAGCTTGCATTGTCATGATGAAGAATGCTCCTTTTCCGCTTCTTTTTCCGTATTTCACCAAGCTCTTCTGGCAAACAAATGCTCGTGTACCATTCAGAATTCACGGTTCTACGTTGCTCTAACGATACAGTTGCCACTTGTCCAGTTATTCCGAAGAAACAGGCGATCATTTGCTTCGCACGAATCACTTTTATCGGATTTGGCCCATCTTGGAAGACCCATACAGCGGATTGCCTTTTTGTTTCGGGCTCATACGCATAGATCCAAGATTCATCGCCTGTGCAGATGTTACACACAGCTTTTGATGCAATTCGATTGCATTTGTTGAGCACTTCTTTGCACCAATTGACACGAGCATCTTTTTGAGCTTTTGTCAAATTATGCAGGATCCAACGCGAACAAATTTTTTTCACAGCTGAATGTTCATGGAATATCTTACTGATGCTCATCATACTAATTCCCAAGGATGCCTCTATCTCACGATAAGACAAATGACGATCTTCTTTTGTTAGTTCTCTCAGAGAATCAATGTTTCCTGGCACAGCAACTGATTTTTCACGACTTTTGTCGCTGAGCATACAGCGGCCATGATGGAATTCGTTATACCAGCGTTTCACAGAGGCAAAGGATGGTGCGTCATCGCTGAAAGTGGAAGTAAGTCGATCGATGCACTCCTGTCTCTGATAATCCGCGTCGAAATTCGTAAAAAATCATCGCACGAAAGTGTTCACTAGTTAACTCCAATTTTTCGCTGAGAATAAATTTTTGAGTCGCGGTAAACAACACAAGTTATGATCAAAGGACAAAATATTTTGTTGAAAGTTAGCGTTAAAATGGTCAAACTTTCACATATAAACATCAGATGGCGCCTAAAGCACTTAGTGTTGTCAAGGTTCATTATAAAAATAGCAACCCTCGTATGTGCATGAAATAGATGCACTAACTATTCTTGCTGAATCTTTTTTCCTAACCTACAGGTTAGCAGGAATAGAAGCAGCTAATAAACTAGAGGTGCACCTGATTTCGTCCCAAAAATACTAGTGTGACTACAAGTAATATCCCTTTTCCATTAGCCGCTTATAAAAAACAGTTCTTATTAGAATACCTGTGTAACGTATTGCGAAAATAATGAAGAAAAGCTACGCCGAATGTTCGAGTGCCTTAGCTAAATATTTGCTAGATTTAGATTCGATGCAATTCAACATCTGATCCACCTCTCATTATCTTCTCGTTTTAATTACACTTGATCTCATATTCATAAATGGATGGCTTCGAGACGCTTTAATCTGCTTTAAATTGCTTATTTAATCAATTTAATGCCAGTAAAGAGGCTTACCCAATAAGTTGATTGCACCAACCTTCCGCCATTAAAGATCAAACGTTGCTTCCTAAGGTACTGTCGAGATGGCTGCGTTGCCGAATTTGGTACTCGTAGCTTAGAGAGGTACGCATTGTAGTAGCGCACTGTGACTCAATTATTAATTGGCGCAATTGATTAATTATATTATCGATTACATTTTCATCAAATTTACTTAATACAAGTTCTTTACATGTAGATCACCCATTTATTTTATATAAGTTTTATTTTTAACGTTGAGGTATCTATTGATTTATACAGAGCTCGCCGCGTAGCAAGTTTCCGCCTAGTTAATGCTGAAACCTGGAGGGATAGGGAGTATGGCGCCCCCTTCCTTAGTGTGATTTTTTAGATATTTTAGCAACAAGCAAGCCACCATTAGGCTGTGTGGTGGGGGTGAATACACACCAGCGTAATTTTGACTCGTATGTGACCCTACAGGGGTCGGAAAATGTTATTCAAATCCATTATAGTTCGTGGAAAAAAATGAGATATTTAATTTATCTGCTGTGAACTTGAAATTTCTAACTTTATTGACATGATATTTCCTACATTAGTACGATAGTGGTAATTTTCAACGTCATCACGAAGGGACAACCTTTAAATTTATGCAAGAGATTTACTCTGTAATTTAACCTTCACTCCCAGCATCACTCCTCTAAATATTAGATACGCTACTAAATTTACCATAGAAACGCTTTACAAATCTAGCCCCTCTACGCTGCACGCGATCCAATTTCGCAATCAATCGAACTTCGTGAGGATCCCATTATAGACTAGAAGCATATTCTATAAATGAGGTCTAACTAGCGAAAGATAACATTTATCTTTGACCTTTTCATCACATTTACCAAGTTTTCTCATAATTATTCCTAATTTTTTGTTATCTTGTCTACCACATATATCCCGTATGTGTTTCACACAGGAGAGGTCGTGAGTGAGGATAGCACCTCGGTATTAAATCGAGTCTACACATTCCATTTCGGTGTTCCCGATGCAGTAGGCGTTCGGATGGAAATTGCTCTTTTTCCTAAAATTTAAGACTACGCACTTGTTAAAAATCTAGTTCTATTTGCCAAGTGTGCATCTGCGTTTTATAGCATTAAAGTTCTCTGATAAAGCTTCTGTGTCCTCAGGATCACGGATATCACGGTAAACCCCTGCATCGTCGGCAAATAAACGTATTTTACTTGTGACTACGGAGTCAATGTCATTAACATAAAGTAGGAATGAAAGAGGTCTGATAACATTTCCCTGGGGAACACCTGAAGTAACTTCTACTACGTTTTCGATAACTCCATCTATCCCCGGCTTTTGTATATTCCTGCAGCCCATCCCTGGGATTAAAGTTCTGTGATTTCGTCTGTAGCACGTCCTGTTCTCCCCTCTACTTCCAGCGCGAAGTTCCGATTTTTCTTTTAGCAGAATAGTGTGACATTAGGATTGATATTGACCTATTTTTTCAATTCAAGTTAATTAAAATTAGTGAAGAAGGAGTAAAAGGTAGTAAGATGTTCGAAATAATTTAAGATGGAGAACCCTTGACCAAATCTCACGCTAATGTAAAATGTAAAAAATTAATAAACAAATGAAACGATATAAAGGTGTTTACTTGGGTAAGTTTATTAAAGACGAATTGCATAAATGTAGCCGACACAGCGATATCAGCCGCTAGATAATAAGAAAGGCTTCTTTTTTGTCCGATAACTTCTACCTCCTTAAATCACTCCTTTCTTAGAAGTCCTTGGAATGGTACTGTGTGTGAAATACAAGAATACATGGTTTTATTATAAAAGTATCAGGAAATGTTAAAAGAGATTTATTTCAGATATCGCTCGTACAATTCCTCAAAATACTTCAGAGTATATTCCTTGAGAGCGTCGACATATTTTCGCCGGCTGCTTTTCAACGACTCGAAAGCCCAGTTAGGCGGATTCCGGAGGGTCCTTCAGGGTAGGCGTGCCAGCTTCTTTGACGGCATTTAGGGTCCTATGGTGGTGTCCTTTGTGGGAGGATTCTACTTTTATAGGTAACACGAAATAGTCTGCTGGGGCCAAGTCAGGGCTGTAAGCGGGTTGGGGAATCGTCGAGGTTTCGTTGCAGAAGATCTTCGAAAGCAGAGACTCTGCTCTTTTGGTCATCCGTCCGAGGACCTTTGGGAAGACGAGCTAAGTGCAGATCTTTCACATCGCCAAATTTTCAGTGACATTGGTTTGCATTGTCTCTATATTGTCAATGGCAATAATACGATCTGTGATGATGCGCACACTTAACCGACGCGACGGTGTGAATTATTCATGTCACGCTCACGTCAGGAAACAATTATAGCGATACTTTTTTTGCTAACCTTGTACTCCTATTCTGAGATACTGAAGAAAATGCCGAATAGTTGAAGCCATCAAAAGGAGCTGTTTCTTGCGGTTGACTCACGAGTCGCCGGCGTCGACGGGGCGTCGGGGAAGGTCAGCCTGAAAGTGATGGGAGATTTTGGATCTCTTGACTTGGATGATAGTGCTGGTAGTTTAGCTCAGTCGATGGAGGGCGACTTTTGCATTTATGTGTGCTGGTGGAACCCTTTCGGTAGGATCTATTTTACCGCTCCGCTAGACTTAGTTTAACCTTGACATCCTTTGCTGCTGTTCATAAAAATGATCAGGTGTGACGCCATAATTTAAATTTGATGCATGGGGGGATCTTGGGAATTATAAAATATTGGGGAAGTTATCGCACCCCTTTTTATGTTAAGGTATTTCCCCCGATCTATAAGGGCGAGCATATTTTCCTTTAAGATCCCATTTATTTTCAGACATTATGAATTAAATAACGGAATGAATCCAGATATTTTGAATATCTTATTTTTCGAGGCACAATGGATTCGTGAAGAAAGTAATAGAAGGTGAAATAGAGGGAAAAGTCCCAAGAGGAAGACCAAAAGAATAATAAATACATGAGACAAATAAAGAAGAAAGTATATTGCAAAAAATACCAGGAAGTAAGCCCATTAGTATCAGATAGGGTAGTATGGAGGGCTGTCGCCAACCATTCTTTGGATTGAACGACCAATGATGATGATTTTTCGAAACATCTCTCCATTATTTTTAATATTTCCCCATAAACAACGAAACACGTACATACCACTACAAACACATCTTTGTTATGGGTATTCATTCAACTTCATTCATTCATATGGTCGTGAGGGCCTACTTAAGCTTTCCTGAAAGCGCAGTCGTAACATCTCGTCGCGTAAAGTTATGGAGCGATTTGTCGATTTTTCGCCTTCAAATTGATTAGGCTACGAGTCAATTCCGCCTTAGAGTGAATGCCATATGCAGGTTTTAATCTTACGAGAGCATAGCCACCTTTCTTCTAAGGTTTTTATTGTGTTGCCATGGCTACGAATTTGCAGGCGAAGTTTTCTCCCCTTGTCCTCCTCAATCTCTTAGTTTGTTCTCCGTTGTCACGTTCCCAGTTCGGCATTGTCCTCGTTCGGGCTTTAGATCCCGCTCGCTGCTGAAATTGATTATGCAAATCCAATCATGCGATTAATGGAATGGAATTCGTGCTCAAGGAAGAACTGAGAGGGGAACCTTTCTTTGTCTTCCAAGCAATTACGACGGCACGCGAAGATTTAATTTTACTGCTTAATGAACAATTATTTCAATGTCTCGCATTTGAGCATCATATTTATCTTTTATTTGGAAAATGCGCAAATGGCAATAGGTGAGAGGCATTCGAGTAAAGGCAAGCCAAATTTTTAATCTCTCAAAAAATTCTATCACGATAATTAATTAAGTCGGGTCATTTATCCTCGTTCAATTAGTTGAGCTTTGAAAATTGTTGAATTTTTAGACCTTTTCATCGTTTATTAGTGGAAGTATTGGTAGAAGTTTTCGCAGCTGATGATAATGAACACAAAAGCTCACCTTGAGCGAAGTCGAAGTTGGGACAAGTTGTCTGTCTTAGTAACGATGTGCAATAAACTAGTTTACTCCGATAGTATAGTGGAAGAAGTGAAGGTGGGGGTTTTTAATTCTTCCCTCTCTTGTACCTTCAATGGGAGACAATTATTTGAATTTGATGACAAATATGATTTTGTGTTATGGAAAATTCACTAGAGTGTTGAAATAATTGCAAGACGTTTTAATCCCGTGCCATAATATTCTTTCTCCGGTGTTTCTTCAAAGGAAATATTTTCGTAAATTCAAGAAATTTCAAACAGAAAATAATCCTAGGGGGTTATATCTGGCGAATAGGTGCATGAGGTAGCAATTCAAACTTAAATTCACGAATTTTGGCCATTGCAATAATGGTTTTGTGAGCTGGTGCATTGTCTTGATGAAACAGCACTTTCTTCTTAGCCAAATGTAGCCGCTTTTGCTTGATTTATTCACTCAAATATTGCAATAAGTTCGCATAACACTCGCCGTTTTTAGTTTTTCATTATTCAAGGTAGACAATGAAAATTATCCCGCGTGCATCCTAAAAAACCGACACCATGGCCTTGCCTGCAGATGAAATGGGGAAAATTCTGCAGTTTTGTTTTGTAAACTTCGGAAATTTACTACCAATACAGATAATGTTCCCTTGATATAGTGGTTTTTTTTTGAATATTTAACGAGAATCGTCTTCTTATTAATATTTAATCCCTTACAAAATTTTCTGTACGATGCTATCTGATACGTGTTTAATGAACTTGTGCCAGCACTGAACCTCACTTCATTTAAAGCTACATATTTTGGCTAAGGAACCTGAAGACCCACTAATTGACCTACGCGCTGATATACGCTGTATTCTAAAAACCCCTGTAGTGCTCGAGTATTCTACACAACTGGAGGCCTCAGACATATAGTGAACATCAGAAGGGTTCACGGGATTCCTATACGATTTGATCGAGATTTGATGAAGGTCGACGAAGGGCGCCCCGATATCCCCGCAGAGAACAATCAACCTCTGATACCTTCCACTTGGCTACTGACCAGAAGTCCACGATTAATCCTCGGGACAAGGCTGCGGATCGAGAGCGTCACATCAACTCCTTCGACACCACCCTCCCGATTCACTTAATTTACGGATTTCACTTGACTAAAATTTCAAAATTACTATCTTTTACTATTTAATTGACTAGGAATACATATTTTACAAGAGAAATCATGAGCATTAAATCGTTTTAATGCCTGAAAAAGGCATTCCATTCTCTCCTAAGAGTCTGGCCATGATTCTCTACAAGGTCTGTCCCAAAAGTAGCAGGATTAAGTGGGTTCATAAAAATGTATTGCTCAAATTGATACATTCACTGAAAATTCTTCAAAGTAGCACCCTTGTGCGTCCATACATCGCTACAAGCGGGTTTTCCACACCTAGTACTCCTGGAAGACAGCACCCGGAATGCTGCTGACCTCCCTCGTCACGGCGTGTTGTAACGCTTCCACCGAGCCGTAGTTTCGTCCTTTCAGCACGGATATGAGGCGGGGGAAGAGGAAGAGGTCTGGTGGCGAATTGTGTAAAAACTTTGGATCCTCACTCTCATGGTCGAGGCCGATCTCTTGGTAGGTCCACGTGCGAGTTTACTTTTGTTTATCCTAGAGCACTCGCTTCGCACACACCTTTCTCATGCCCATGTTTGCGCTCACAAGTCGATGCACATCACGTTTTGGGATTCCGAGTGAATCGGAATTCATGCGAACACATAATATGCGATCCCCGCCCAAAAAAGAATTCACTCTTGCAGGATTTTCGTCTCTTTTTGAGGTCGCAGGGCGCCCTGAACGTTCGGCGTACTCAACATCTTCCCTACCCTCCCAAAACAACTTGCGTCACTCAAAAACACCCGATCTAGTAATGGCGTTGTTGTCATAAGCTACCTTCGGCTTGTCATTGTTCTCTTTCCCGGTTTTGCCCAGTTTCACGCAAAATTTGATGTCACAGCGCTTCCTGCTCCAATAACCGGTTCTTGACGGTGCGGAACGGGGTCACGTTATGGTGGTTTCGCAAACGAATAATTCACTCTCCGCAAAATCCGGGAGCCAACTGCCACCGGCCTCCAGCCTCTCCTGAGACTTCTCAACCTCGAATTCCGCCAGAGAAACCGCCAATCGTCCGTACGTTTATCCGGGAAAAAATACGTCATACTACTCTTGGTACAGGCCTTGTCCTGGAACAAGGGAACACCGTTTCATTCGATTATATTTTGCTTTGCATCTCCATGAGTTCTTTGGAAATTCGCGTTTACTCGTGCAATGGGAGCTGATTGTTTCAGAGATGACTATCTGAGACAGTTTTATGGGTGTGTGTCATCACTCTATTATGAATTAAGTAATCTCGAAGTATGTGTTCCCACAGGTTCTTGAAGTGCAGCGGGGAGGAAAAACTTCAGGGGCGTTAGGTGGAATACCGTCAGCTAGCACTTTGTTTAAAGTATTCCTTTTCCTGGCTGCATTATTTCTTGTTCAGATTATGAGCGGTTAAACTTCATGTAATATTTTCAAACTTTTCATTTTACAATGAAAGCGGGATTTCGTGATCGGAGGCTACTTGTAAGTAGAAAAGCAAATGCTCGGGAATCTACGAAAAGATTTATTTGATCTAGAAAATGGAAATGAAACTGAATTATTTTACGTTTTACCTCCATTATTAAGTTTCTTTAATTTTTAATAGTGAAAAAATCCGTGGGGAGACGGCTCCAATGCCGTTGTTTTGGTTATCGAAGTTTTTATCGACGAGGAGGAGGTGTGAGCAACTCTAATTGGTCACTTGAAAACACGGGAAGACACCCGTATCATAGCACACGCCATACCCGTTCTCCAACCAATTTTTTCCCCAATAATGCATTTATTTTATTTATTAGGTTGTTTTTAATTTATAAGGTTTGTACAAAAAGTGTCGGTAGCAATTTTTTCCTGAGATGCTGAATTGAGACGGTCGGTGTTGAGTGTGCACATGATCGCAGATAGTGTTATTGGCATTGATACGATGACAGTCTGACATCATTATCACCGATGTATTGGCAATGCGAAGGATCTGCGCTAAACTCGTCCTCTGGAAGGTCTTTGGATGGGCGACAAGCAGAGGACACGTAGTGTCTGTCTGCTTGCGAAGACCTTCTGCATATGGCATCACGAAAATTCCCCTTACAATCTCGACTTGGCACCAGCAGGCTATTTCCTATTCCAAAACGTGAAATCCTCCCTCAAAGGACACCACCTTGTGACTCTAAGTACCCTTAAAGAAGCTTACATGCGTACCCTGAAGGACCTTCCGGAATCCGCCTACCAGGGAGCCTTCGAAGGCCGCAAGACTAGTTGAAAAGCCGCTGGCAAAAGTGTGTCGACGCTCTCAAGGGCAGAATTCATGCACTAAGAAGATTTTTGAGGCATTGTACGAGCAATATCTGAAATTAATCTGTATTTTCGAAAATTTTCCGATAATTATTGTACAAATCTTGTATTTTATTTCTTATTTTCATATAATCACTGTAAATATTCGTACAATCTTTGTTTTAATGACGTTTGACCTATTTATTGCATGTAAATTACGAGGTTTAGGTATAGTAAGTGGCTATGTAGTCTTAATCTCGCTTCAATTTACACGTTTTATTATTATGGTCCGGTCAGGTGAAATGCGTGATAAAAGAAACACTGATGAATTCGTAAAATGACTAAGTAGCACTCACAACTTACTTAATCGCATAAAAAGAGAATAAAAAGAGAGGTTTTAGGCGTGATATGGTGGAATATCATGATTAATTAAAATTGGCAATTTATCACAAAATAACATTACTTAATCGCGCATGTGAAGCGGAAGATGGAAACATAAACTAGGCTTATCGAAACAACATAGCAATTACTCGCAGGGGACGCATAGTCCCTTAATGATCGTTTCCCTTCTTACACGGATTTTTCATCCAAACTTTGACAAAATTTCCCACTTTTCCGTTAATTTAATTTCTTATGCCGTTTCCTTAAGTTGATTATAATGAACGTAAGGAAACGGCAACGTAAGAAAAATAATTATCAAATAACTCTAATTCGTTCAGTAATTCCTTACAACTATTAATTCTCCTTTCGAGTACCACTTTTCCCTTGAAACTAAATGATATTCTCCGTATGATTTTTCCTCTCTAAACATTTATGTGCCGCTTTTCATTTTTATTTACTTTCCTATTTCCCCTCTACCCTATGCCACAGTATTTTCCCACGTCCTACGCACTTCCTGGAGGGATTACTCTCGGCCTGCTTTCTTTCACTTTTCGCGATTGCCGTCCATCAGAGATTAATGTTCGTTTTTAATAAAGTTGAATGCTTCAAGTGCTCTCGATACCTACATTATGTTGAAGCTATCTTCCCGGATGCGCTCTGAATCATTTACGGTATTCCCTGACGGATGTGGGACAACTGAAAGATCAGCACAGTTCATATAAATTTCAATGTCTTCACTTTTATTTTTTCCTTCGTCTGACACAAAATTTTTCATGGTAACCTAATAATGCCTCCATATTCGTCACTATAGAATTCGAAGAGGAAGACTTTTTGACTCTGCGGCATTAAAAAGTTTAATTTTCAATAAGGTATCTTTATCTAGCTTTGCCTTTTTTTATGGGAGTTGATTCTCTGATGTGGTCATATGAGCTTCTAATGGTAGCTATTTCACTTTACGTATCACTGAAATGTCATTTATTTAAAAAATATATTTCAGACTTCTTGTTTGTTGAATGGTCACAAAGGAGCTAAGATTTCCGTTTTACAGGTTCTATTCCAAAAATAAGTAGAAAGATTTTTTGTCACCAATGCATATGGCTAGAGAGGGATGATTTGTGTTTGAAAAGGTAATGGGAGATCTTGGGAATGCGACCCACGTCAGCTGAGGGCATTTACAGTGTGCGTGCGGACTGGTGCTGCTAGACTGGACCCATGTTCGACAGTCACGTAACGAATTCACGATTCCACTTTCCATGGAGCAATGCTATGCGATAAAATTGTGCATTAAGCTTGGGAAATTTGGTTCGGAGACCATGACCATAGTGAAAGAATGCTTATAAAAATGCAGAAATGTCCCAAGTGATGGTTTTCTGCTTGCATAGGAAATTCTGGGACGATAACGAGAATGTTGACGATGAGGAACGCCCTGGACATCCATCAACAACACAACGAGATGAAAATGTGCAAAAAGTGAGACGTGCTCAACTCTGATCGGCTCCCAAGTGTCAGTATGTTAGTAGATGAGCGCCATATTCAGACTACGGCGCATTGCACTCTTACAGGTTTAGTCATGAGAAAGGTTTGCCAAGATAGTCCCCAAGGTGATGCCGGATGACTGCTTGTGTGACATTCTTGCCTTGGACCGCTTGGACCACGGTGAAAGTAACCCGAATTTTCCAGAGTGGGTGATTACTGTTGAAGAGACATGGTACTTTGAGTACGACCCAAGGATAACCCCTTTGAGTGCCATTTCGGACCACTGGGTTATGTCAAAAAGGCCGTGTCTGAACGAGGGTCCCGTTGATGTCTTACAGGAAGCATACCAAAACTGGCGGCGGAGGCACTGGCATTGGTGCGTCGACACATAAGGGTGCTCTTATGAAGAATTTTTAACAAGTTAGATCCAGATTACTCATTACCCCAGATTAATTCTTCTTATTTTTGGGACAGACCTTGAGGTCTCTTATTTATGTGGTTAGCGATAAATCAGTGATTCCTAAAAAGTTTTTTCGGTCATCTTAAGGAGAGAAATTGTCTTCTTCATCAATCTTTTGAAATTCTCAATTACGTGAAATGGTTGAAGAAAAATTCACACGCATGGAGTGTGATGACGCGAGATCCGTCGAAGATGACGAACGAAGTTCAATTATTTCACCTGAAGTGCCTTTCGTGTACTTTACTAATTCCACTTTAGTAACCTTTTTTTGTACATTTGCTTCTCTTCAGAACTCATTCTTAGACAAACGCCGTTTTGAAATTTCTTCTAACGCGTTGGCTTTAGGATTTCTTGTGTTTTATGAGAACCGAGTTAAAGGAGCCCCTTCTTTGAATTTGGCACTCTCCACCTTTTCTCCTCTTTCAATAAGCTCCAAATAACATTACGTGGACTTATTAATCTACATCCATGCTCCTTTATCCCGTCGCCCTTTGTTTTGACTTTAATTTTTCGCAATTTGTTTCCACCATCCTTCCTTTCAGCATTAATTTGAAACGCCAAACTTCTTAATTTGTGAGTCAAAAGGATAATAAATTTAATTTTTCGTTCCCAAATTAAGTAAGGAGGCAATTTTCCGAGCTTTTAGTCTCCTGCCCCATGGCCGTAATCCTCGTTCCCGGCGCGTCGCCCCTTCAATCCCTCGGGCGGAATTCCCCGTCGCTCTCGGTGGATCGACAGTGGATTTCTGTCACTCGGCTATATTTGACAAAAATATGCACGTGAGGGAGGAAATCAAGAACGATCAAAGTAGACTACCCTCTACATTAAGCTTGTATTTTAGTTGAAGATAAATCGAGCCTCTTTGTCGCGGTTATTTAGTTAACAAAATAATTTTAATTTTCGTCCAAGATACCCTGAATTAAGAATCATTTTTTATTAATTTTGGAATTATTCATCAATGCTACGAGGAAAAGGAACCCGCTTACACTTTACGACGTTGTCTTTAAGGATAAATAGGCTCAAGAAAGCCTAAATATGGGTATTTTAGGAAACCTATTACTGTTTACTAATTTACTCCCTTGAAAGATAGATATAAGTGTTTTTAGGGCGAAATTAAGACCATGAGGTCCCTTATTCCATTACACCCTGACATAGCGTATATTTATTTGATCTCTGTCACATTCATATATTAAAATATGACAACTCTTCCGTTTTTGAGACTTTTGTCGTAATTGAGTCGGTGGGTTGTGGTGGAAGTCGAGCATAATGAATAACTGATCGTAGCACTCTTCCACTTGATAGAATTTATTTTACGACTGAGTTTTGATGCATTGTATCATCATCAGGTCCTCTTTGTCGTAATGCTACTTGTATTGAGAGACCTTAACTTGTCATTACTTCCTCCATCTACATCTTCCTCTGTGACAATGCATTTTTCTCAAACATATGTTCGATGATTCCACTCTCATCCATTTTCTCAACGTAAACAAGCCATCGAAGTACCGTTATTCATACTTTTCTATAATCGACACATTTAATCTACATTCTTTCATGACCCACTCATTTCTCACGATATTTTATTATCTTAATTCCTCTCGATATCATGATCTCAATTCGCATCCTTAAATCCATACTTCTCAGGCACCCCTTACCTAATGCCTTTAGTTTACATAGATGCTTTTTCCTAGACACCTAACTTTTAATTCAAATTATTGATAAACTTTCTTTCATTTGTGTTTCTTTTCTATACTATCATTTTAACGAAAAAACAAATGTGGCTAGCATATTATCGTGAAGGGAAAGAATTTACTGCAACATTAGCTAGCTCTTTATTATGAAGTTAATTACGAAATCAAAGTGAAAACTCAAGGAACATAATTTACTTTTTGAGAGTATCTCATTATTTCAATGACTGTACTGTAAAACTGAACTAAAATCTAGACTTTCTGCAATTTTTCCTTCCCAGAACCATTGTTACATTTATTCATAGTCAATGAATCATAGCACCAACGATTTTCTTACAACGATTTTATTTACAGGTGGCAATTTCTTTCGGAGCACATAAAATGACACGAGGCGCATCAAACGCTATGGAAAAATTTATGACTTTCGGATTCAAAGTTATATTTCAGTCCCTCGTTAGATGGTAATTGATTGACTGCGCCTTTTGGGGTGTTCTGCGAGGATGAATAATCACTTTGCAGATGTGATTCGAATAATAAATGTGGTTTAGGAGCGTCACTCCCGACTCTTTCCAAGGGGAAAAGTTTTGGGTCAGGGGAGAGGAAAACGGCAGACGACGACGGCGGCGTCTTTTTTCCTACTCACGTAGACCGTCATTTGTTATGCATTCGGAAATTTGCGACGTCCTCTATACTTAGAGCAGCTTTTTATATTTCTCCGTCCCTTTCATTCGCTCGAATTGTTACGCCAAGGTGCCTTGAATGAAAATCATTTCAATACCCCGCTCGTTTAATAGCCCCGACGTCGTCATGTGCCAAGAAACAGCAATTCAAAGCAGCATGTAGTTTTAGCGATTTTTTGTGAAAGTCCTGTTTACACATGACCTCGAAGCAAAACGACGAATTGCTATCTCTCTCTCTGAAGAATTATTCATGCTGAGCATTTTCGTAAAATAGGATTGAATCATGGAAAAATAGCAACAAAATCTACTTATCACCTGCAATGAGAGTTTTTGGCAATTTTTAGCGCCACTTTGGCCTTAATTACTGTTTTTGTAATCTAAAAATGTCTTTGAGTCCTGGAAATTTGGCTGCTTGTAGTTCGGAGTTCAAGATTGATGGAAACCACTAAACTTTTTAGAGTCGAGGAATGACGGGAGGAGTTATTACGCACAATTCATCAAGTATGTGTCACTGTAGTCTCCGCAGAATAAAAAGTCTTGCATAAGATTTTGCCCTCAGGTATTTTTAAGTCGCGTAATGTCAAGGAGAATTTCTTGCATGAGTCCACACGGGTGTCAATGAGATCAGATCGAATGAAAGAGGCTGCTATTGGCTATAAGTTTGGGATCTTATGTAAAGGAGGGTGAAATGTGGTCCAAGGCTTCTTCAAACCCAAACCTTCCTCCTTTCTTCGTGTATCAAGAAGTTCCCAACCACAATTCCTTCTGCATATCCATCATACTTAATCTCTTCTCCTAGAAATTCCTAACAAACTAAGAGGAATTTTTCTCAAACCTTATCCAATTCTTTAATCAAAGTTTTCTAATTGCCTAATTAAAGTGTAGTAAAACCTCTCTTTAACTTTTTCGTCACATTTTCCTACAACGCGTCTAATGAAACCTAATTCCTTTAAAGCTGTCCCGCGCGTTCTTCTGATGTGCGTATCCTATAAAAGGTTTGATGTCAGTGTCAATCCCAAGCATATGGCCTTTTCGGAGATGCTTAATGAGGCCCCATCTATTATATAACTTATGTTGTTCTTTTATTTCAAAATTTCAGCGCTGTACATTTTCTGATATTTAATTATGGCCCCTATTTTTTGCACCTCCCAGAAAGCTGATCTAAATTGTTGGAGTAGCACGCTATCTGTCAGTATTTTCATTTCTCCATAAGTCACTACTGTATCTTCTACAAATAATTTAAGACGGTTGCTAGTTTGGAAGTTTAGATGACTAATATTTATAAAAAAGAGTAGGGTGTGCATACAATTTCCCTTTGACACTTCTGAAGTTGTGTCTCTCGCTAAAGAACTCAACCCATTGGCGACTTCATTTTGTTTACAGTTAATACCTAATTTCGTGGGTAATTTTATCATTAATCCCATATGGTAGTTTTCCTATTTATTTCTCGTGAGGGATCTTTGTCGATGGTTTTCATGAAATCTTGAAATACAATATCCCTTTCCCCGTTGTCGGCGTATCACGAATAAAATGACCCATTTGTGGTGGTTACGGCAGAGTATGCTCCTACTGTCGAGGAAAACCATTAAATTGCTGACAGTGATATTTTATAAGATATTGGGGAATATTGATAATAAAGAAATTTGTCTGTAGTTCCAGGGGTTCTTCCTTCCGCTGCCTTTTTAAGGAATATGAGATACTTTCTAAACGCGAGGTATACAACCTTCTTCTATCGACTAATAAAAAACCATTTTTAAATTATGTGCCGTGTTTTCTGTAAGGACTCTCTTTATTCTAGCGGTATTTTATCCTGAGGTGGGGCTTCGTTTGTTTTTATATCTGGATCTATTTTCCTACTCCTACCTGAGACTATAATATGTCATTCATGATATCTTCAGTTGTTTGGGGGACTTTGCCATGTGCAATAACATATTTGCTGTAGACTTTATTGCTAAAATATTTTTAATATATTGTTTGCCGAAGAAATTATTGAGGATATTGCCCTTAAGCTGTTTGTAACGATTTCTGTATTTTCTAACTTTTAAGAATTTGCAAATGGATGTTTTACTGACTTAAGACCAAAATCATTTTTGATAATTCTCTTAAATGCGCTAATTCATTTTCCCATTAAAGGTAAATATATGGCTTTGGGCACACTAGTTTTTGTTTCTGCTAGACATTCTGTAAGTTTGTCTCATCTAACATCTTCATTCGAGTGTCGTCATTACTTTTAAATCTGCTTTTAAAATTTGAGTCAATTTTTCTTTGCCTCCTGAACGCCGCTCATTGCACTGGAATTTTTATTGACTTAACCTCTCTGTCCCGTAATATATAATGTTTAAAAATTTCCTCCAAATCTGTTCTATGCTAGAGCTGGTAGTTTCCAAGTTGAAAGTTTGGCTTTCATGTTTTAAACCCTTCTTAAGCCCATTGACATTCCATTAGTTAAATAGATTCGTATGCTATAGACTTTTTCTTATTCAATTTTTTAAATTTAGTTTTCACTTCCACTCATATATAGCCTTGTGGTCACTAATGCCGTCAGTCATGTCATAGGTCGTAATAATATCGGAGGTATTATTTACTAATACGCCGAATGCTCTCATCACGTGTTGTCGATTTAACTGTTTCCTCGAAAGATCTGGCCAAAAAACTTTGTCAGATCAGAATTAGTTCCTATTCCGAAAAAGGTAAAGGCTATATCCTGTGAGGACTACAGAACAATACATGTAAGTTTGATTTCGCACGCAGATGAAGTGGTTCTCGGAATCATCAACAAAAGAATACAGACCAGGGAAAATGATGACTTAGAGGATGATCAGTTTGGGTTTAGAAAGGAGAGAGGTTCGCGTGATGCCATTGCAGTAATGAGATCACTAATCGAAAGGAATATAGAATACAATCAGGACGTTTTTGCCTGTTTTGTAGATTTAGAAAAAGGGTTTGATAGAGTGAGATGGGAAAAATTAATGGGTGTATTGCAGAAATAGGAATGGATTGGAGGGACAGGAGACTGATCCGCAACCTGTACATGTCTCAGACTGCTCAGGTGCGAGTGGGGTACGGAGAGTCCGGATGGGCAGTATTAGGAAGATGTGTAAGGCAGGGTTGCCCATTATCACCGATACTGTTCAACGTATATGTGGAGGAAATAATTAAAGAGGCATGGGAAGAACTGGAGGTAGGAATGAAATTCGGAGAGGAATTCGTAAAATCGGTTAGGTTCGCTGATGAACAAGCTCTAACTTGTTAGTCAGCCAAGGAATTGCAAGCATTGCTGAGTGGATTGGAAATTAGTAGGGACTTAAGGAGAAGAGTTGCGTCAGGCAAAGAGACTTTCACAAGGAGGAGGGAGCTGATAACGAGGACGTTGAGTAAGGATGTTAAGAAAAGGCTAGTAAAAACCTTGACATAGAGTGCAGTTATGTGCGGTGCGGAAACGTGGTCATTGAAGCAGGCTGATGAGCGTAGATTGGAGGCTGTTTGAAATGTTGGTGTGGAGAAGGATGGAAATTATGAAGAGGACAGAAAGGAAAACTAAGGTTCTGGGTATGGTGGGTGAGGAGAGGGTATTGTTGGGAGAAATTATTAGAAGACAGGTAAAATAGATGAAGGGCGTATAGATCGGCAGTGGATTGTTGAAGAAGGTAATAGAGGGGAGAATGTTGGGCAAACGAGGAAAGGGCAAGAACAGGATAGGGATGTTGGACGGGATGGAGGGAGGAAAGAAGTACACAGAGATGAAGAGGGACCTGATGTATTGGGTGTGGATTGCTGGATTGGGTTTTGTTTGGAGTTGCAAAATGTTTATTTGATAGTTGTTCCAATCCAAAAACCTACCTTAACCGGTAGATTTCTTAATAATAATAATTGAGAATTTTTTACACTAATCGCGAATGATACTGGTTTTCCGACCAAGTAGTTTTTACATTCACGATATTTAGTAGATAGTAATGCAAAGTGGGGGAGAAAAAAGCAACCGGAGGGTGGCAGCAGTATCGAAGGAAAATATAGGAAGAAGGGTAGTAAAAATAGTTTTGGCGGATGATAGAATCGTTAAATTAATAAAAGTAAAAGCTGAACCAAAGAACATATTCTTCATTCAGGCCTACGTGTCAAGGAGCAATAATTCGGAGAAAGAAATGGGCAGGGCATGCAATCAATAAAGGAAATAATTGTATGTGCACCTGGCATTTGATAGCGATGGGGAATTGGGGCGCGTTGATTGTGATGCAGCGGCGTGGGCTGCGATTTCGGAGCGTGGGAGTGACCGCAGGAAGAAAGAAACATGCAGGAGACGGGAACAGAATGAAACGAACAGTCGGCTCAAGGATCACCATTGAGCTTTGATACACGTACAAAGTGCCTGTGGATCAATAGTGATATCATTAATATTGTAGATACAAATACCTGAAAGCACATATTTAGGAAGAGCGTGATTAATGACCACATTTTATTAGGACCTGATACTGATTCTTTTCATAATTTTTTGCTGGAATTGAAAAACACGTGGCCATGGAAAAGGTTAACATTCCCACAGAGCTACTGATGGGTTTAGGAAAACGTAGAAGGGATATGTTTGGTGGGCTGATCCATGGAATTTATTAGGGATGAATGCAATAGGAAGATTTCGTCAGATTATTGAGGTCACGCCATTGTTATTTCCCATCCGAAAAAGGAAAAATACTGCCATATACGTATGAGTACTAGAGGAGAATAAGCTTGAATTCACACGGGGCTGAAATTGTTCTCAGGATTAGAAGGTGGAGAATATGGAAAATTGTTGATTATTAATGAGACGATCAGTTTGGGTGAAGGATCGGGACTGCTGCGCGTGATGCCATAGCAGTAATGAAGCCATTAGTAGAGAGGAAGATACTGTTCAATTCAAATGTTTTTCTTTGATTCATAGGGAGAAGAAGTCGTTTGATAATGTTAATTGGGAAGAATCAATGAATATGTTGCTAAATAATGAGTACAATGGAGGGATAGGCGACTAATTGGCAATATATACAGACCTCAGACTCCCCAGATGCAAATGGTAGATAGATAGTTGGGATGTGTAGTGCTAGGAATAGAGGTGGGACAGCGTGTCCGTCATGAGTCATCACTTCAATGTATATGTGGAGGAAATTGTAAAAGGGTTGCGGGCAGAACTGGAAATAGGAATGAGAGTCGGTGGACAATTCCTAAAATCAGTAATGTTTTTGGCATGTCCAGCTTTAGTTAGCCAGTCAGTCGAAGGGTCAGTGACGCTCCTGACTGTTTTAGAAAAAAATGTGAAATACATGGAATGAGAAATAATCTGGACAAAACCAGGTCTCTCGATACCTTGATACGAATGTTATCAAAGTATCGAGTGAGAGGAAGGCTTAGTTAAACATTGCCAAAACCTAGAGTAGGTGGTACAATTTTTATTCCTATCTTGGAAATGTTCCGGACCAAAACGTTCATACCATTAGGGTGATACGATGAATAATTGATATCAGGCAAAGGAGCTTTTTCAAGGAAGGAGGAATAGGCGACCAAGACGTTGAGTAATGATGGAAAGGAGAGAACAATGAAACATTTATTGTGGATTATGCTTTTTTTACGGCACGAAAACATAGTCGTTTTAACGAGGTTTTAGGCGTGAATTGGATGGACCTTAGAAACGTTGGCGTGAAGAAGGATGGAGAAAGTGAAGTGGACAGAAATAAAAACAAACGAAGAAGTACTAGGCTTGGTGAAGGTTCCCCTTAGGCTTAGGTTCCCCCTTAGAGGCTTATTGTCATAGATCCAAAGGAGGTAGGAAAATTAGATGCAAATTATTTTGACTGGTGATGAAATACTGAAGACTGTGATAAAGAAAAGGACATTAGGCAAGCAAGGAAGGGGAAGGAATAAGATAGGCAAGCGAGGAAGGGGAAGGTATAGCAGAGGCACGTTGGGCGGGATGAGGGAAGTACGTGACCTAGAAGAAAGGTTTATTTTAGTGTTGGATATCAGGTTGTTTTTTTTGTTAGGAAAGGTAAGTAAATGTATATTTGTCCTGTTTGTGTCCAGCCGAAACCTACCTTAAGCGTTAGACTCTCTAGTAGTTGCAATAATAATAATGAAATAAATAATATTAATAACAATATTAACGGAAATAATAAAATTAAAAGAAAATTTTGAAGCCTATTAAGTGCGACGCACACTTTTGAGTGATCGGCACAGTCAGAAACTTTATAATGCTCGAAGGAGTGATATTTGGGAGAGCTACCAAAGTAAACTCATAGTATTGTAGTAGTTAGGATCTCAGGGTGCATCGACAGCTATGGCCCTTTGACACAACTGTCAGAAGGTTTAAGGCCTCAATACACTTTTAATAAATATATAAATAAATAAGTGTAATAGTTTTTTTGTTTTTGGGTGCGTCGACAGTTGTGGTCATTTGGCACCGCTGTCAAATGGTTTCTACTCTCAATATCGTAGTAGTAGTTAGTGTTTAAGGGTACGTCGACAGCTATGGGTATTTGGAACCACTGTCAATATAGTTGAATCCTCAATACCCGTTCATCAAAAAATATTTAAAATCAAGGTACTATTAACGAAGTAAACTCGTGTATAAAATATTAGCGAAAGTTCAACTCCAGTCAGCTGTATAATCAGCTAACGCGTGTGACTTTACCTCTGAGTTGATGCCTTCCTCTTTATATGTTATACATGTAACGGGGAGTCTCTAATACCGCCCACCCTCTCATGGAGAACGCTTTTATATCGGGATGTGGAAGCCGCCACTGCTCGTTTTACATCACAAAGCGCGCAGTCAATCGGATGAAAACTTACACACTCTCTTTACGGCATTTAATTCTCTCAGTGGCATTAATTTAACGGCCACTGGACGGTATTTCCCTCCGGCGTTTGTTAAATAACTCCCTGGGATTGAATTGGAGGATAAAGGGAATCTCGTGTGTGTGGAAGGGAATCTTCTTATGAAGACGCACAGAGCAAACCGCTGGATTTGTATTTCAGCGTAAATACTGTCCCTACTCGCATCAAGAATTTTATTCGGGATCCATTATCACTTTCTAAGGCAATGTATTCTTAACTGAAGGGAAAATAACGTGTTATACGTCATGAGTTGTTTCATTGATGCTCATTATGAAGAAAAAAACATGACCTTGCTTGTCTTTACCTAGTGATCTCATAAAGGTGGTGCCTTGACTCGATTGGCATTGCCCGCAATGAATGTTGCTGGAAAATTTATTCTTCAAGTACAATGTCCATTCCATTATTTTCCCATGGGTGCAAAAACAGTACATTTTCGGAATTTCTACTTGAAGTAATCCCATATTGTGGAAAATCGGCCGATAGGAAGCAACACAGCCGTAAGAATGATTTTATAATAGTTTTATCGTTGTTGACTATCTTTACGGGAAATCTCACTCAGTTAAAAAAACAACTGTTTGTTTTCGATGAATTTCATGAGTTAGAAATACTGCATTTACTTCCTGCGCTTTTTCATTCGCCAGTGGTGTGTACAAATTATCTCAAATGCTTTGACCCTGAGAGATGAATTTTGCTTTATGTCAATTTTACGTTCAACAGTGCTTGCACGAGATAAAGGGTGGCACGAATAATGTTTTCAGTTTTTTTTGCATATATCCTTAATGCCAGGTTACAAATAGTTTAGGCATTTTTTCTACTTGTGCTGATATCGCGCCAAGCACCCGAACTAATGCACGTTTTCGGCCCAAGAGATAAGAGTTAATCCTCCAAAGCCCGGGGCAGCTGTTGGCACGTGGGGTTTCGGGCACTTGTTGAAAGCAGGGGAAGATCCGTGTCATCATCGACTCACCCCGCGGAGGGCGTGGCGGGGGGGGCGAACGGGGGGGGAGGCGAATTGGGTCATCGGGGAGTCGACTGCAGGCGACCGGAGTTGCATCCACGTCCTCTCTTCAACTGTCAACCCCTCTCTCACTCCAGAGAGCCTGGCCCCCTAACCTCCCCCTCCGAGTGACCAAATGTGCGTTCGTTAGCCCTCACACACACGCCCCCGCTAGCGCCGCCCGCCCTGATAACGGCCCGGGCCTCCTTGTCCTCTCTCCATCCTCACTCGCAATGTTTTTGCTTTAGCGGTCGGCGGAAGATCATTTTGATGCAGTTTCACCCGATGCTAATTGACCACTCGCATGTACTGAATTGCTTGTGTAATCAATTCAATATGTGCAATCAAAAACGAGAGGTTCCCTTATCAAAGCTACAGGTCAATGTATAAATCCTTGTGATTCGTAGAGATGGGGGTCTACTGATTGTAATAAATTGGGCTGTATTTCTTTTTAGCCTACATAAACAGCATCCGTCTTAAAAGAAAAATAGGAAATGCGGATTAACCTGAATTAAAATCCAGGATATTTTCGTGTGAGTTTGATTTATTATTATTATAATTACGTAGAACCCTGAAAGCCACCGCTGTGTATGTGGCCGGGGGTGAATTTTTCACCAAACTAATTTTTACCCGAATATGACCATACCGCGGTCATGGAACGCGGTATGTGGAATGTTATTCTGATCCCTCATCGTTCGTGGGAAAAAATGACATCTTAAATCTGTCTGTTCTGCACATAATCTCTCTAATTTTGTTGACATAATCTCTCCCACTGTAGTACATTAAGGATAATGATATATTTTCAAAATACCATCGCCAGAAAAGACAATCTTCCAATTAATTCAAGGCACTCAATCTGTAATTTAACCTTCTCCAAAGATAATGATTCCCAGCCTAGCTCCACTAATATTTTGGATACGCTACTAAGTGTATCATAATAGCCTCATGCGAGGCATTATTTTGATAAACTAAAGTGATAAAAGAAGAAAGAAGTTATAACATATGCACATAAAATTACTAAAGACAAAAAAAGAAAAAAAAACACGATTTATTAAACAAAAAAACCAAAAAGAAGAATAATAGAATTACTAAAGAAATATTTCAAGTCAAATGCAATCGACACAGCTCAATTACACTTCCAATTTTACAGAAAAAAATAAGAAAAACAATCGCCTTCTTCTTTTAGACTTGACTTTCCGTTTCACTGTACGCCTCACTCTAATACTGCATCGGAAATGCTATCGAAGTAAGAGAGTATGTAACTACGAAGCAATTGAAGGTCTTTTATAAATATGATTCTTTTAAGTGTGTTCAAGACTTTCAAAGCGATTAATTATACAATTTATTCCTTTAAAGAGTTCCATTGGTCCGGGAGAATACATATATTATTTTAACTATTATTCTAATATTAGCGAAAGGTTTAAGGAGTTTCAGAGGACTTGTACATTGATTGATAGCTTTGAGAAACGGTGCCTTATTATGATGCCTTGATAACCCCCCGTTCCTTGAAGGAAGAGAGCATATATTTTACGAGGGAAACCCAGGGCTTTCAGAATACTTCCGCGTTGATTGAGGGCTTTGTTCCTGGACGGTGTTTCGGCCAGTATTCCGGCCGGCATCTTATGGTTCAATATGGTTACCCTCTGATCTAAAAATGCTGACTGCAGTTCGGCAGAAACACTCATCAACGCGGTAACAACGCGAAGACCTCGTCAATCCTCAGTATTTCACCGCAGAAGCTTTCAGAGTAATCGGAGATTCGATGAGGACGAAGATAACGTGGTATGCTGCAAGAACGCTGTTATTAAATGGAATTCGGAAGATAATGCCTTTAAAATTGAAAATGTTCTGACAGAAAGGAACGGTAGAACAGGAAACGTGAGCTATAGAAAGCCATTTATTGATAAATTAGGGGAAAAGTAGGAAAGACTAAACCTTGCACACAAGTATTCCATTTACGGTTTCAAAATTTAAAATCGTAATATATTATAAATGCACTATATAAATGCCTGATGGGGTGTATATTTTTAACACTTCAAGCGTAGTTACCTGTTGTCTGTCTGTCACTGAATGCACATGGTTTCTGTGAAATATATTTGGAAAAGTTTTGGAAAAATAGATTTATTTTAGATATTAAGATTAGTTATTTTACTGTAGCCCTAAATTATTCTCTATTAAGTGGTAATTCTTTAACCCCTTGAATGATAGCTTCCCTGTTTTATATTACTATTAATTTGTCATACTTGGTTTATTTAAAAAGTATAGGGAAAAGTTTCGGAAAAATTGATTTGTTTCAGATTTTGCTGCAATGCCTCAAAATTATTCGACGTATACGAATATAACCCTGAAGTGTCGACACATTTTTCACGCCATTGGCTTTTCCGCGACTTTAAGGCTGCCTGGTTAGCGTATTCCGGTAGGAGGTCCTTAAAGGTACGCGTGCAAGCTTCTTTGACGACACTTCCCATGGTGGTGTTCTTTGAGGGTAGAATTCACTTTTATAGGGAATAGGAAATAACCTGCTGGTGCCAAGTTGGAACTGTAAGGGGGCTGGGGAATCGTCGCGATGTCGTTGTAAAAGGTTTTCGCAAGCAGAGACACTCGACCATGTTCTTGTTCGTCCGTCATGAGACCTTCGGGAGGACGAGTTAAGCGCATATCTTATGCATTACGTTCTGCGATCATGCTTACACTTAAACGACGGTCTGAATTCGGCACTCCGGGGAAAAGAATTTCCGATACTTTTGTACGAAACCTGTATGCATACGTACCCGTATTTAAAAAGGGAGAATTATCTCCAGTGTCACAAGGGTTACAGGGCTGTATCCAAAAGGATACTATGCCAAATGGGATTACTTAAGAGTCAAAACTGCTTTCTTTGGTGATTGGATTCCTCGTTCAAGAATTCAATGCTCATAATTTTCATTAGGCGGCGCTATTGGGACGAAAAGCTGAGAAATTATTGTTTCGGAATGCCAAATTAATTTTCCAATTCGATTCTCGGTAAACTAGGGATATTAGAGTTAGAAAGGGAAAAAACTGGAGGCATTTGGACGAATAAGGATATTAAGGCGGCAATTTGTGGAAAAACATGGAAATTTGTCCCAGCTTCCAGTCTCAAGGTATCACTATGTGGCGATCTTTAAATCCGTTCCGGCGGGTCCATTCCATCCTCCTGGTGGCTGGCCCGTGCGGACGAAGAGGAATGGGGCTAAACTGTCGCCGCAGATCGCCGCAAAATGGGTCGCAAACCATATTTACGCGAAAGGAGGCACTGGAAGGCAAGCAAGCATTCAAATAAAGATATTGAATGGAATAATCGTTTGTTATTTCGTAGAATCTTTCGTTTCCTGCGTTGATCCTGCCATGTGGAATGAATTCAGTTATGAATTCACGCGAGTAATTCAACGAAAGAACCCCAAGAAATAAGTAGGATAGAAATTGCGACTTTCCAAAGGGTATTTACGCAATGCTTTTTTTTACCATCCCATTTCCGAGAATTGGATTTCACTTTTTATGTATGGAGTGTCGAGTTTATCTCTGATAATAAACAAAAATACATGTACTGAATGTTCCACTACACGAAACGGGTGGCTATAAAGAATTAGATGTATAGATTAAATTAAAGATTAAATGTCTGGTACAAATTAGATGGAAGGCCGTCTCTTCAGCAGCGATGATTACTACCATCGTACCATAGTAGAAGAGATAATATCAATTAAATTAGAGAGATTAAATGTAGAATAGATAGATTTTAGATGAACGGTAGGGAATCATAATAACATTGTCCGGCCACGGTAGGGTCATGTTCGGTAAAAATTATCCTGGTGTGTATTCACCCCCTGTTATACTCCCCAGCGGTGGCTTGGAGAATATGTTAATAAATAAATGAAAAATAAAGTAATGGTTTGCTTTGTAGTGTCTAAGTGGTCGTAGTCTTATTTCACGCTTAATAAAAATAACGAACAACGTGATGTGATTCAATTTTGCTTTAAAGTTAGTAAAAGTGCAACGGAAACGTTCGAAATGCTAAAATTGGCTTATGGTGGATCTCAGACTACTGTTTGTCGGTGGTATAATCTTTTCTTCGGAGAGTCCGTTGAATGCGACGAAAGGAGTCGATGGCCATGCGTCACGAAGAGTAAAGCAAACATCGCTAAAGTCGCAGCTCGCAGAAACGATCGTACAACGCATTATTACGAATTATTTGAAGAAAAGGAAGCTGTGCGCGCCTACGGCAGCGATTAACACTAAATTTTTGGCCAAAAATATTTGTATTTATTTACGAGTATTTTCGTACCCTGTAAGCCTCCGCTAGGGTGAGTGGCGGGGGGTGAATACACACCAGAATAATTTTACCCGAACATGACCTGACCGTGGTCGGACAATGTTATCATGATCCCCTATCGTTTGTAGAAAAAAATACAATCTTAAATCTATCTGATCTATATTTAATCTCTCCAGTTGTACTAACACGATCTCTCCTACCGTAGTACGATGGGGGTAATAATATATTTTCAACATCACTGCTAAAGAGACATCCTTCTACTTCCTGGTCCCCATATCAAAGATGGGCATGAAAACCATTATGTGTCGATAGACGAGATGCAAGAAGCCGTGACAGTAAAGTTAAACGGTATTTCAAAATAGGAGTTTTTTAAAGGCATAAAAAGCCTGAAAGATCGTACCAACATGTGTATTACTTCTAATGGAGACCATTTTGAATTAAACATTTGGAGGAAAAATTATCGTATTTTTTTGCACCTTTGATAGCCACATTCTTAAATATTATGGGACACACCGTGCGTATTCCATTTCTTCAGGCTTCTTTTTGATTTATCCTCCTTGGTCTGACGTTAGCCTTCATTAGTATTAACCTATGTTCTGAATTAGTATCCGCTTCCAGGAAACTGCGATTTAAAACACTATTCCTAAATCTATTCATACCCATAACATGGTCTGATACCTTTATAAATCCCTGGGTAATTTCCACGTAAACCTATGCCCACTGAGCTAAGAAAATATTTTGTTCTTTCACCTATATTTTATTATTCACGCCCTAGGTTTCGACTTACAAAGTCATCATCAGGTCAAGTCGAAAACTAGGTCGTGAATAGTAAAATATATGCGGGAAACAAAGTATTTTCTTTTCCGATATGAATCGCTTCCACAAAGTGACGCCTCAAACCATTCTGTTCTACTAAGGATTTTTTTGTGGAAATATTTTTACTTGCTTATTGCACGCCCTCCTCCCTCGAGGGAGTGATGTTTCCTTCGGATTCGCACATAATGTCTTTTTGAACTTTACCGGAGTGCAATGAACTTTACCCTCGCTGAAACGTCAGCACAAGTCGCTCGTGTAAGGCCTCCACTGCGTATGAAAGGACGTTTCATTTATTGATCCATCGCTCCGTGGATCCACAGTCAACATTTGAAAAATAATTTACCATTAAATAGACACAAACGTGTGCTTTGCTCCGTTTTCTCATAGTAATCACAGTTTTTGTTAAGTTTTTCTATCGAATACGAAAATAATAGGGAAAGAAAGGAGAAATAGTTAGCATTGAACGTGGGGTTAGTATTATTCGTAAACTCTTTCGATATAAAGAATACATTCGGTCGCCATCAACTGGAATGAAAATTGAAGAATAGTCAGCGAAAAACGGGAATTTTTATTAAATTAGAGGCAAATAGACAAACAGAGCGTCATTAGTATTAAAATTTACACGAGTCATTACATATTTCATGGGTCTAAAAAGGCTGTTCGTACACGCAAGACGAACGAACGCACATTGGATGAGAAAAGAATAAAATTATCTAAACGTTCCATATCCCTTGAAATTTGATAAATTTCTTACCAATTCAAAAATTACCAGAAAGAAATAAGAGCTAATAAATTAGGACATATTGAAATATTGAAAAAAGTCACAATAAGATTGTTTTTTACGGTATTCACGTTTCCATGGCTATTTCGCAACTTTTATTTTTTAGAGATATGATTTTAATTGATACGTCAGCGTATTTTGAACTTATTCAATCTTATCCACTCACTGAGGAGTGTAATTGGTATGCTCGTTTTAAGCGTTTGAGTGAAAAAATTATACAAGATGTGTTTTGATTCCACTCTACCGAAAGTATATACGAGGGTAATTTGTTCTATTTTAAGCATAGATACTTTAATACCTTTCAAGCCACCGCAAGGGTGTGGAGCAGGGGATGAATACACAGGAGACTAATTTTGACCCGAATATGACCCTACCGCAGTCGGACAATGTTATTCTTATTCCCTATGGTTCGTGAAAAAATTGACATCTTAAATCTATCTGTTCTGCCCTTAATCTATGTAATTTTATTGAGATGATCTCTTCTACCGTAGTGTGATAGGGGTAATAGCACATTTTCAACATCACCGCTAAAGAGACGTCCTTCCAATTCACGCACGAGATTTAATCTGAAATTTACCCTTCTCCTGAGAGAGTGATTCCAAGCCTAGCCCCTCTAATATTTTGGACACGCTGCTAAGTTTATCTTAATAAAGTTTGACAAATCTATCTTCTCTACGCTGCACGTGATCTAATTCGGCAATCAAGCCAACTTCATAAAGGTCCCAATAAAAAAGGAATAAACGAATTACCTCAGTGAGAATCCCTTTCCCGTCCCAGGAAACTGAATTAATCACCTTTCCGGCCAGCCGTATTGTCTTTGCTTTTTTGGTGGTGGTGGATCAACATGTTTCCACTGATTTGACTGCTGTTTTGTCTATAAAGTATAACGTTGGATCCAAGATTCATCTATGGTCATAAACCGGCGCAGAAAAAAATTTTTGAAGTTGAGGGTTGATGACGGAAGTTCAATATTAAAGGAGGAGTAGAATAATAAATGTCCCTTCATCCTTTGCGATTGTCCAAATACCAAGAAAATTATGTAGCTTGTCTCAGGAGAAGTATTTAGAATCATACTAAACATGACCCTCCAGTACCCTTTGAAGAAATGCTTTTAAATTAATGACTGCATTTTTCAAGTATAAATAATTGGATGAAATTATAAATTTACATAGGGTGCACGGATGAATTTGTTGAGAAGGAAGAAAAAAAATTATATGGATTGAAGACTAGCGAAGATATTCCCGGAAGAGTGGGATGGATTGAAAGCTATCGGGGGAAATGCAAAGAATCCTGGAAAAGTGGAATGAGAAGCATGAAAAAGAAAAAGCTGTTTAAGGTTGCCATGCAAGAGATAGAATGTTGAGTGAGGATTTTTTAAGATATTTAGAGGAATAGAAAAGGCATTTTGAATGGCATTAATGCAACGCAGTGTCGAAATATTTTTCATTATAATGAAAAATACTTTTTTTTAATATTTATAAACTTCTTAGTGGACCCCATAAATATGTGAATATTTTAAAACTTCATTGGAAACCTACTTCTCTCTGGCCATGAGGTTATGGCTGCAAGTATTTCATTACATAAAGAAGAATTTACGACTTCCGCATGCACAAAAAATTCAATTTTAAATTATTTCTTAAATTTGGTTTCATTAATAGAACATTTATAAATATTTACTGGCAGTGTAGAGGGCAAGACATTTACAATAACCATAAAAAAGTTATTCTTGCTACATCAATGATTTCAGCTTATGATGTGGATTTGACAGCGATCGTGTGACTGAAAGTGTACAAAAATGTTTTGCAGATGAATACAAATTTTAAGGTAGCTTAATGCTAATTTATCGTATATGTAGCCTTGACCTCCGCGCGGTCAAAACTTGAGGGGTCCCCGCGATTGTGTGCGAAAAGACGTGTGTTGTTTGGTGAAATCTCTGACGTAGACGTCTGGCAAAAAGCTGATATCTGATCAACCATGCAATTGCGGAGGTCAATAACGATTTCGTAATTTCAAAAGGGCGTATTGCTTCTAGATCAAGATGCTAATGACTGGGGAGAGAAGGAGTCGTTGACTCTTTTCATGCGGAGAGACGCCGGCGCGCGTGGTTGGGGCCGGTAATGATTAATTCTCCTGATAAAATACATTTTTGGATATCGCGAGTTTATCAATTACTCCTTTTCGAGGAATTAAAGTATTTGAAACTGCAGGTCTTTCACTTTGGAAAAAAACTTGGTGATTCAGGTTTTCATTGGTCTTTTTAAGTATAAAAATAACAGCAGTCACGCCGTTGCACTCTCTTTACACCTCGACCTACGCCTCCTTTTCCTCCCTTCGAATTCCTAGTTCCTCTTTTGCGCCGAGCGGTTTCCTTTGACATAAAATGACCACGCGTCCTGGGATTTCAGGCTGTATTTTTCTTCTTCCTTTTCCCCTTTTCATCTCCCACGTTTGGTGCTGAGAAGCCAGGCTTGGAGAGCGAGCGTGCAGGAGCGTAAAACCTTCCAGCGTTATTTTTTGGCAGGAAAATATTTACGTTTATCTCCTCTCTAAATGGAAGGAGGCTGCTGAAAGCGTGTTTTTCTTATATCGTTGGTTCTAAGGCCGAAAGCTAGTCGAGTGCTAGGGATAGCGAGCGTCAGAATTAAAGGTTACTTAACGTACAGTCGCCGGGAGATGTGGCCAAGGGTTTCGAGAAGGCACGGAAGTGAGAAGATGTTTTGGGCGAGATTGAAATGTTCAGGATTCGGCTTTAATTAGTTAACTATAACACCGTTACCATTTTTATATTGAAGTGAAAATGAAATAAAGGGAACTATTCTTTAATAAAGTATCTAAACGCAACATTTTCGCAATTTCATGAGGATAAAATTGACAAATCTTAACCAAAAGCTCCAATAACCATTTATATTGACACTTTAAAGACATGGAGATTGGTGAGTATCAGAATTATAGGGCATGCACCTTACCCGAGGTCTGTTCAATAAATACGCAAACCGAGGCCATAAAATCTTACTTTGGAAAATTTAGGCTACATCGATTTTGTCCCCATCAAAGAACTCTCCATTCATTGCAATGCACTTAATCCATCTTCTTTTCCACTGTTTAAAGCACCCTTGGAAGTCCTCTTGCGAGTTAGGCTTTTTAGTTTTCTCGTCGTTTCTTGCTTTATTGTTTCCACTTCTTCCCAATGATGTCCTCTCATCACATTTGTGCATTTTGGGAATAGGAAAAAGTCGTCGAGGGGACGAGATTGGCGAATAAGGAGGATTATCAAGGATAGCTATTACATTTTTTGCCAAAAACTGGCAAACAATCAATGCTAAATATACAAGTGCATTGTCCTGGTGACGGATCAATCCATCATGTTCGGTTAAAATAGTGTGCATTGTTGATTTTCCTAACTTCAGTTCATCAGCTATCATTCGGACAGCTTTTCCATGATCGGTAAGAAGGACAAGGGACCGATTACGATCAATGTTGTCGTCATCACAGGTGATTGAAGGTAGTCCCGGCCTTGCATCATCCATGGCGTCATGTTGGCCATCTTTCTGATGCTTAATCCACTGGAAAACGGATGTTTTCTTCAGAGCATTATCACCGTAAACAGCTGTCAACAATTCAGTGATTTATTGATAACTTTTACCGCACCTCACCAAAACACTTGATGTTGATTCGTTGCTCCGTGATTTCGTCAGTTTCCATTTTCGACAAACAGTAAAAACAAGGACAACAGAAACTAACATAACTGGCACCATGCGCACAGCTCGACGATCCGCCGAGCGCAGACGCCTCATTGAGTCTCGGACACCTAAGGCCGCTAGTGGGCGGGGCTCTAGTCCGCGTCATGGCCGCCAGATTGCTCCAGTTTGTGCATTTATTGCATAGGTCTGACCCAACTCGTCCTCACCAAAAATCCATTCAAATTTAATAACAAAATATATTTACAAACACAAGGCACTGCAATGTGCACGCCTATGGCTCCTGCATAAGCCAATCTTTTTATGGGAAAACCTGAACATACCTTTCTCCACTAAAATACTCTTAAACCACTCTTCTGGGCCCGCCATATTGATGATATTTTGCTCTTGTGGTCGCACGGTCGGGAAACTTAATCCTCCTTCATTTCTTCTCTCAACTCCTCCTTCTCGGTATCTATCCCTCCCTCTATATCTGATTCGAATATTACTTTCCATCGATATTCACCTCCAGAACAATAAATTTAACATATCAGCTCACATTAAACCGACCAACAACCAACTATACCTTCAATAGCTGTTACCCATGACATGCAAAACGCTTCATCCATTTCTCACTCTGTCAGTGACCTCTGTCTCTGCAACAACACCCCCTCCCAACAGAAATACACGGACCAGTTACGTGACTCTAAGGAAACGTGGGTACCCTGAAAAACTACTGAACAATAAAATTCTCAAAGTGCCAACCCAATACACTCCCTTCCCCGAACAAAATCGCCCAAAATGCCCTAACTTTATCACCGTTTCGTTTAAGCGTCCTAAGGAATATAGATGCAGATTGGAGACTTTTGAAATGTGGGTGAGGGGAAGAATGGATAAGGTGAAATGGACCGAAAGGAAAACAAATGAGGAAGAAGTACTAGGGATGGTGGGAGAGGAGAGGGGTTTGTTGGGAGAAATCCCATGGAGGCAGGAAAAATGTATGAAAGGCGTACATCTACATAAATACCCTGCGAGCCACCAAAAAAGGTGTGTGGCAGGGGGTGTAGCACCATGAGGGAAGGGTAAGGTATGAGGGGGTTGGGGGCTATCAAATAGGTGAGGAAAGGTGGGGGGAACCTGTAAGAAAAAAATATTTTTTATGCGTACATATATATATATATATATATATATATATATATACATATACATATGTGCATAAATAAACGCGCAGTCCCTAGCCTGTATGTTAATACTTATTGTAATGAACTAACTCGTGGTGAATTTCGGCTACAGGCATTCTGGTCCCTTATCGTTCTTGGAAAAAATGACATTTTAAACCTGTCAGTCTTGCAGTCTATCTCTCTAGTCTTATATTCGTGATCCCTTCGACTGTAATACTTTGGTGTTCGTATTATATCCTTGATGTCATCGGAAAAGGGCCCATCTTTAAATGTTTTTAATAAGTTTAATCTATATTGTAAATGCCGCTGTGTAAGAGAATCCCAACCTAAATTGTCTAGCAAAGTGGATATGCTGCTGCGTTGGTCATAACAATGTTTGACAAATCCAGCCCCCCTCCGCCGAACTCGATCTAATTCCGAAATCAAATTTGTATTTTGAGGATCCCATATAATGGCAGCATTCTCTAGGTGAGGCCTGACCAAGGCAAGGAAACCGTTCTTTCACTTTTTCATAGCACTGAATAGTCCACCAAGTTTTATTGCTTCATTGAAGCCCAGAGTAGTCTGGAATATGTGCTCTTTCACCTAATTCTATTTTACACCCATCTCAAAAAGAGTGGATATCCACAGAAAAAGGCATATCCCCTATCACATTAAGCGTATAAGCATGCATTAAACACTCGAATTCAGAATTTCTCTTCTGTATGAGATTTTCAGGTTGATATTTTTCCATGGAGTTCATGCTCCTGAAATATGCATTAGTACGACCGGGTGAATGTAAACAAAGAATAATGAAACGCTGTTCAAAGATAATATTCATCTTGGTGACAGGCCAAGCCGAATAAGGAAAGCCAATAACTTATGCATTATCGATCAGTCAGCAAATATCGTCGGTAAATAGTGTGTGAGAGAGAGAGAGAGAGAGAGAGGAGGAGAGGAGGAAGGGGAAGGGTGAAAGGGGAAGGGGAATTGGGACGAGGGGGTGGAAAGCGGATGGCGAAGTGAGAGACCTGAGCGGGAGAGGGGGGAAGGTGAAGGAGTGGGCCATTCCGGGCTTCAGCGGGCACCCGGGGCCCTGGAGACTACGCTATGCATCCGTCGATGTTGAATACCGCTTCATTCTTTCCTCTCGGGGAATGAACAGTGGAGAGAATGGAGACGCAGATGAAGCGAAAAGAAAAAAAAACAAGCGAGGGAGCTGGTTGTGGGAAGTCTAGAATCGCATTCCCTCCTCCTCCCTGCCAAGTTTCATTAATTCCTCTGTGTCCTTGGAAAACAAGTGACGACACTCGTTTCGCTGGCACTGAAGCTCTCGCAAACACTCGTGGACTGACTCCACGCGGGAATGTTCCGCCTTTGGGTCTTAGTTGGCCGTTTGCGCATTTCCAAGAGGGAGGAGGCGACCGGTCGTTCGGGTGGGGTGTTCGGGGGTGGGGGTGCGTGTGGGAAAAAGCGTGGGGATGTGTCGGTCGGGTGAAGGGGAGGCGCGAAAGGGCCCGAGAACCAGCCCAGGGCGACGGCACCTCTCGTACACGGAGACGAAGTTATTTACTTGGAATTTGCATTACACCGAATATCGTTGGACGTTTACGAGTCCCCAGTTCCAAATTTTGAGAAGTTTGGAATTTACTTACGACTCTGAAAGAAAGAGGGGTGTCTTTATTTCAGCTTGAAATTTATTCCCCAGGGACCTTATTAAGAATTCGGTCAAAGACTGGATTGGCATTCGCGAAAATATTCCACTGCGGCGTGCGATTCAGATGGCAAAGGTACAACTAAAAATACGATGGCTGAGAGCTTAATTCATGGTGCGCATTCCTCATCTTGTCGGTTCAATTGTTCCGTTGAGAAAAAGGCCGTGTGGAGGAAAGGAATCTCTCCAAAAAAAGTAACTGATCTTGATTTAAAGGAAACCCTTCGGGTTTATTTTTTTACTATTCTAGAGTCTTAAATGCGAGATGTTTTCATTACGAAGCAACGTCATCACCGCAAATATTGCTTTGCATAGAAATCGCAATTGCGAAAAATAAAATAATGTTGTAAACATTACAGTATTTAACGCTTTTTTAAATATTTATTGGACATTTGTGCCTTTCATCACATATTTGCCAAAGGAATTTGAACGGCTAAATCCATTTTCGTCTGATTAGGCTGAAGAAATATTCACGTTGAATTCAAATAAAAGGGAGCATTTTTAAAATTTGGAAGAAGGAAACAATGTCGTCTCCATTTACGGGTCGGATCTTAAAACATATTGTCCCCATTCCGGTGTTTTTGCTAACTGTTTTCTTTGGTGTAAATGCTCAAACCCTGTTCTCTCACTTCGGCTAAAGGCATGGCTGCCCCTAAAGGGAAGAAGTGTGGGGAATTCGGACCGTGTCTTGTCTTAAGCTTAGAAGATCCTCGATTATCCTTTCTCAGGACTTTATAATTAGCCTTTCTTTAAATATTGGGCACATTTAAACTGTTTGTGTTCTCAAAAACAGAAAAGGCTCGGTCACGAATGTGAAGGTGTCTTCAGGTTCGTGTTGCAATCAGCGTCAGGACAAAATAGTCTCTTCGATTATCCAGCTAATACATCTATAAACATTGGGATTTCTCCATTGCTCTGAGGCGTACTTTGCTTCAAATAGACATGTTTATTGTTTATCTATTAATAGAACTGAGTGATAACTTTGTTCATTTCCCTTGGGTTTTCGTCATATTACGAGGATAGGCTGAAAACTAATGCACACATGCTTGTAACCTCCAAACAAATGCCCCTCAGAATCACTTCTGGTGGGATGTGGAAGTAAAATTCCCCCTCAACACGTATGCCCCGGTTTTGAGGTCGTTACATTCTTTCAGGGTATTTTGAGAAGCAGAAGTTTGCAGACGTTTTCTAGTGCTATGTCAACGCGAGTTAAACAGCGCGCTGTTATTGAATTTTGGCCTTCACCTCATCGTCCGAGGTGTAATGATTACCATTGAGGTGTCTCTTGAGTTGAGGAAAAAATAAAAATGGCAAGGTGCAAGGTCGGGGGAATAAGGAGGGTTTTGTTTGTTCTCGCCTGTAAGACGGCGGTGGTGGTACCCAACATGCACAGATTTATACCAATAACTCGCGTTGACATAGCACTGGAACACGTCTCCATACATCCGTCTCTCAAAATACACTGGATGAATGTAACGACCTCAAACCTACGCATGCGCGTTGAGGAGGCATGTTACTTCCACATGACAAAAGGAATGCTTCCGAAGGTCATTTGGCTTGTGGTCTACTGGCACATGCGCATTAGTTTTCAGCCTACCCTCGTAATACTCAGAAGCGAATCGATTTGTATGTCTTTTGAATACAGCATCCTCTCATTGAGATGGTGAAATCATAGGCTCAGAATTATGACCCATTGCGGCCATTGTTCTGCTACTAGCTCATCTACATCTTTGTATTGATTACTGCTGTAATTAAAGCATTTTGCAATGATCACAAGGAGTACTTCCCAATCAGCGGAAGCTTGGACTGATAATGGCATCATCGAGAAAGGCGAAGAGAAGGGAAAGGAATTCCATCCAATCAACTCCCGTTTAATCCTTCCTTAAGCTCTTGAATGTCTTTCACAACACAAATAACAAAATGGGAGTCGCTTCGGAAAAAAGGGAGGAAGTGAATCTAAGACTGTGAGAAACACAGTCGACTTTAATTCTGACCTGGAGGGAATTATTAGGTTCCCACCCTAATTCCCACCCACTGTAAAATTAGGCCAGGATAAATAAAGAGAAATTAACTCTACCTCTGTCAAATTTGAATATAGCTCTTCGTTTACAATATAAGCAATGCTATGTGAAATGCCATTCCACATGAAAGAAACTTTTGGAACCTCAAATATTGTAATTTTAAAGCCACGTTGCCTTGACACATTTAGTTATTATTATATAATAAATTATGGATTGCGAACATCCTCTGCCTAATATCATAGATCTTTCCGCAGATAATGAAGTGGATGATGGAGTAATAAAATACTACCTTGATCAAAAAGTTCCCGGAATTTATTCAGAAAATTAAAAATACAAGTTTATTCATCTAAATCTATATTGTCCCCTTCAAAGTAATCCCCATCGACAGCAACACACTTATGCCAGCGCTTGATTTAATCCTCGAAACATTTTTTATATTCGGTTTTCGATATGTCCATCAGTGCTTCCTGCGATTTTTCCATTACTTCCTCTCGGCTGCTAAAACGCGTTCCCCGTAATGGTTTTTTAACTCGATTGAACAGAAAGAAGTCACAGGGAGCCAAATCAGGTGAATTCGGTGGCTGTTGGATGGTATTTTTTGCATTTTTCGTCAAAAAATTACGAATAATGATAGTACTGTGCGACGGTCTCGACGCACTGCGCGACGATTTCTAGTCTCTTTCGGCGAATTGCTTCACGCAAACGTCTCATAACGCCCAAATAATACTCTTTGTTTACTGTCTGGCCTTCTGGCAAAAATTCATGATGCACTACACGGTTGTAATCCATGAAAACCGTCAGCATTGCCTTCTTTTTTGACTGAAAACGACGTGGTTTTTTTGGTCTCGGCTCATTTGGTGAACGCCATTCACTTGCCTGATGTCTGGATTCTTGCGTGTCGTACTCATAAACCCACGTCTCGTCTCCAGTAATGATCCTTTTGATGAATGTGGGATCGGATTCAGCCTCGCAAATCATGTCTTTTGCGACGTCAACACGGTCTCTTTTTTGCATGAAATTGAGGTCTTTTGGCACCAACTTTGCTGCTACACGACGGAAACCCAAATCATTAACCACAATGTCTTGGGCGGATCCATAGGCAATGTTCAAGTCCTCCGCTATTTCTCTGACGGTTAATTTGCGGTTATTGACCAACATTTCTTTTACTTTATCAATTTTTTCACCGACTTTCGATGTCGATGGTCTGCCACTGCGTTCATCATCTTCGATTGACTCACGACCACTTCTGAACCGCTCGTGCCACTGGTAAACGACCGTTTTTTTTAGAGAATCGTTGCCGAAACACTTTTCCAACATTTCCAACGTCCGTGCGCCACTAAATCCGTTTTTTACGCAAAATTTAATACAAGTTCGTTGTTGCAAATGTAAATCCATTTCTGCAATTGTAAAATATCGCCAACACACACAGAGATAGATGTACTCTTGGCTACGTAAATTTTGCAAATGTCAAGTTATGACACTAAGATTTAAAGGGAATATCAACAACAGGTGTACCAATTTAACAAAAAAAAACAGAACTCAAATCGGAACGATGGGAGCGCCACACGGTGCTTATTCCGGGAACTTTTTGATCAAGGTAGTATATTAACCAACAATTGCGTCATTGAAACCCAATTATTCGAATTTATATTGCGTAGAATTTTCATTTTTCTTTCATAATTTTAATTCGGTTCGCTATTATCTTCTATTATTTATAAAAACTATTGTTCCACATAAAAATACATTCATTTAAAATGTCTTCATATCTTAGTATTGTCTCAAGATTTCTAACAATTTTAGATTATCATTAGGTTAAGGTAGATTTTTGGATGAACACAACTACAAAATAATTCTCTCGCGTCTCTTCACAAAACAAAACCCCACATCTTTCTCCCGTGTCCACGTAGTGAACTGATTTTGGTGGCGCTGATTATTTTAAATATATTTAAAAGTATAAAAAACGAATGATGACTTTAATCAACTTTTAGCTTGATCTGTAAAAAAATTTGAAGAGCGAAGGGCATGCATTTCTTCAATTAAAAATAAATTTCGGGGAAAATTGAAGTAAAAGATTTTACAATATTGTCGCTGATTATAAAGGAAGCGAGAAATATGTCGTCAGGAGCGGAAATTCATCTACACCTATACATTACCCCGCAAGCCGTCGCAATGGCGTGTGGCAGGTGGTTGGGTCATTCTACTTCTATCCCACTACTTCATTATACAAATGGCACTCCGTGGTTCAGCGAAAAGGCAGGTGGAAGAGGGGAGACCGGACGCTGAAGTGAGATCGCTTCGAGAACGGTCTGCATGCACGGCGGGTACGATTGATGTTGGTCGGAGAAGAGGATCCTGAACCAATATTGCCTCTGAGCCACGATGCATTGGCATAGGCGTTGGATGCTCTTATGTTGATGTAACTCATTAGCCTATAGCCAACCTACATCCTTTGTTAAGTCAATGCTTAGGTTACCTGAATGGGTAACCCACTTGCAGAGCGAATAACGGAGTTGTAGTCGTCAAGGGCAACCGGTAATATACGTGGCCAACGTCTAAGGCCTGTTCATGTTCATGCGCCAAGTTTAGATTGCAAGTTTTGCAAAACATGCTCCGTTTGTTTTTCATTCTCCTCTGACGGAATAATCTTTTTTTTTCGGCATGCGGGCAAATCACCCCACGTAAAATATAGGTACGTTTCTCGCATATTATAAGACCAAGTTTATGGCCATCGCGTAATTTCCATAAATGACATTTTCCGTTAAACAATTACTAATACAATGTTTGAATGCTAAATGTACATCCCCAATTTAATATCTTCAAAGCGGTGAGCAGTGAAATTCCAGAAGAATATGATAGTTTTTGTATAAAGTGAATTGATTATAACAGTTATTTAAAGTGTTGCTAGATATGGGCATATATTAGGAGCCTGGGTAATGATTTAGTTGTTAACGTATCGTGTATTGAGAAGCATAAAAGTTCAGAGAAGGGTCGGCCACAAGCTTCCCGATATCAGACATCATTTTATTGCTTCAGGGATTACTTTAATTATTATCAGTTATCAGAATACATGTCTTCAGTATTCTATACCGTGTGGTGCTTTATTGAAGTGGAAGATACATTTTTCGAAGAGGATGGTTAAAGACTTTGTTTTACTTCGGTAAGAGCATTAGTTTTTAGGGGAGGCGACTGACAGTTAAGGTTATTTGCGACATTAGGGACGACAGCAAAGGATGTAGGGTGGAGAGAAAACCGGCGTCGCAAGGAGTACGCAGTTTAACGTCCCAACCGAAGGACGCGGTACTCACTCAAAGTGCTCTCCACGAAACACCTCAAGTAGGGATCGGGATACCACTGAAAAGTATTTGGTGCCCATGGGATTCGAACTTGGGCCCTCTGGGTGGGAAGCCAGTACGTTAGCCGACGTACCCATCTCGATCCCGTTTTACTTCAAGATGAGATCAGAGGAAGTTCTTATGTGAACTCATCCGTCAATGCAAATACTCCATTTAATAAATTGCGTTCAATTCTACTGAGAGGTCCAAACAATAAGAAGAATTATTGGGTACATTCCAATCCTTTGTTGTTGATTCAAATGATAACTCATCCGTTCATTCATTCAGCAGAAAATTTGACTGAATATGCGCCAAAATAACCTTAATTGAAATTTTCCCATTCCTTACGCACCATCCTAGTTTACGTATTTTTATGTTTTTTTTGTTTAAAGATCACCTTTTTGACCCTGATGAATTCCACGTATGGGCCTGGTTTTCTAAATCTCCAGTGTCGGAAGTCTCTCAATTGCTCCATTAGCAATGGGGCGAGGACGCGATTGGAGATCGCGGGGTTCCGTAATAGGAAGAGACGGCGCCGGTTGTAATTTTCCGCCGCCGCGGTGAGTGGGTGATGGAAGATTTTTCCGAGACTGAAGACTGCAAACGTGTGGGTTTATAATACTAATGGGTTACCCTCCGCACGCCATCTGCGCCCACCGACATTACCCCACCCCTCTCTTTCTCTCTCTCGTACTAACCGCTGGAAAAAAAGCCCCCGGCACCTAATGACTTGGAAGCCGCGGATCTCTTTTCTTCCCAGCTTAAAATGGAGCCGGAGGTTTGGACTTTGGAGGAATGTGATGGGAAATGGTGGAAATATGCGTAAATTGGGCCCCTCGTTAAAAAAAATATTATTGCAATAGCGCTTAATGACAGAGAATATGAGAGGTGTAATTATGTTCTCGTTTGGAATAGTAGCGCGAATCGATGGCCTTGTTTCTCAGGAGATCGATTACACCGCAGGGGTTATAGGTAGTATTTGATAAGGATGAGTACGTACGCAACGTAAAGAGTATTTGCAGTAATATTTTTTTGAGCACATGTTGCGCCGTGTTATTTTAGCAAGCTAGGTGATTTAGGTTGGTGTTCATTTTCATTTTAACCTAAGGCTAATTTTAGTGTTGCCTTAGAAATAAGGTGAATAAACATATGGATACGAAGTTCACTCATCTAAAGATTGAGCCTCGCGATTACCGTGGCTTTCATATTCGCAAAATGACATTGATTGGATAGGAGAGAATCTTTTTTGCCGTTTTGAAGTCGAGGGGATGGGCTGATCCGAGGATATGGGGAGGAGGCATGAATGAAAATTTGAGACTATTTTATGCTCAAATTGACTTGCATAAAAAAGGATTAGTGGACTAAGGTTTATTAAATAGGATGCATTAATTATCGAATTGCTTTAAATTCTGCTTCAACCACATCAGTTCCATCTTATTACATTCATTCTTAAGAAATGTTTGCAAATTATAGTCAATTGGATTTTAATCTAAAAGAAGATCTACGTCTCTCCATTCATTCAGCAACGCTTATGTTTAAACTGGTCTTTGAGGATTTCCTGTACTTTTGACAACCATAAATGTTTCAAAGAGAAATAAATATCATTAATAATGGTGAGATAAAAGGTGGAGGCCTTTCTTTATTAGGAAGTAAACCTCCCTAGTTTTAGCGATATCTTTTTATTTAATATCGATGTTGCATGTTCAAAATGTTCGATGGCGAATCAAACAATTATTATACAGATTTAAAATCTAAATTCATGTTTCAGTGAATATGAATTGGACAAATAGATATCATCGCTACAAATGAATAGTTTAAAAACTGATGAAAGAATAAAATCGAAGTAGTAACTACCTACCAGCTATTAAAATGCAACCACGTAGCCTCCTAGAGTTAAATGCATATTTGGGGACCATGCTGCATGTTAGTTTTACTTCTAAAGGTACTTCAACCTACTGAAATCCACGGGAAGAAAACTCTTTATTTTTCCTTGCATGATCTATATTTCAATAAAATAAATGTGGGAAAAGTCACTCGAGTGGAATATCTCTCCAAGCAATTTTAAATACAATAAATATCCGTAAAACTAGCTCAGGAGTAAGTCTTTTGTTAGATTTATTTTCACTTCAAGGCGGCAAGAGCATTCTACAAAAACCTACGTATTAATTGAGTTGTAGCATGGTGAAACTGAACTCTGAATATCTTCGTGAAGATACGCTATAATTTATTTCGTCGGAAGAATTTTATTTATATAATTTTCGGGAAATTAGAGACGTTGAGAAAAAAATGTGAACCAACACGTTTGAAAATTTCAGGCGGCCATTGCGTGGTGAAATGTCACAAAGCGGTGGGCTGAATATTCTACGATGGGAAGGGAATGTTCGTGCGGTATCCGGGGCGGATATCCGAGGTGAAGTTTGCTCACGAATTTGAAATGCCTCGCCCACGTATATTGAATAAGATAGTTTTGGGTTTTCTTTGATGAGCTCCTTCGGCAGAGGGCGGGGTAAAGGAAACACGTGAGGATATATCGGAAGCCGCTCTGCCGGGAATATTAAGGGAACGATATCGAACCGCTTATTTTATTTTTAAATAGTATCATTTCCTTTCCCGTATCCTTCAACTCCTCGATCCCTTCGGAAGATTTAATTTCCTGGGGCAATCACGTTGAAGGCCCGGGACGGAGCAGGGCCCTTACTCGATGAGCGAGGCGCGTCTCAAACGGCAGGCCGCCTCGAATAGCATCCGCCTCCTCTCCGCCACCTGTCCGCGTACTTCACCCCACCGCTGACAAAACGAGTCCGAATGAAGCGACTCCATCCGCCGCATCTAGTCTCCCGGTGCTCCAATTCGTTTACCACGCTGTGCAAAGAACGTGGACTTTTTCTCTCGCACTCTTTCGTAATGCTATTAAATATTCAGCCTCTTTCTATTACTCTCTCTATTGACTTCAGTAATCAACCCTAAGTTTGGTTTTGATCGATGAGGATAGAGTTCACTTCGTACTAAACACTATGGTGCTTCTATTATGCTTACAGCAGGTTTTGGGGGTGAGTTCCTTTCCCTTTGCCTTCTCCTGTTTCCCAAGGAGATCAATCTGGTCAAAACTCGCACAGTTTGGGCACATTTGGTAGTGTCCAGAGACCCTAACCAGTAGTCGAATCTGACCCCTCCGATCAGAAATCGCACCAACTCCACTCATTAGGCCCCCAAGCCGCTGCTTTACGGTTTATATTTTTGAATATTTCATGTAATTAAGATGGCCATTTTTCCGCTGAGATTTGTTAAATCGGTCCAGATTCGCAATTTTCTCAACCAAAAAAAAATTATCCTCCCCAGTTGTGCTCAAAATTTGCTCGAAAAATTCAATTCAATATTTTGATTGGGCAGTAAGTAACTCCGTCCGGAGTTGATCTGGTTTATCAGATTACAAAACAAGATCGTATTCCATAGAAAGTATACTCTCCATTCCAAAATCATTTAATCCGTTTTTGTTTGCCTTTCAAAATATGTTTAATTTGCTCAGCTCTCCTGCATTTGTTCTCCCATATACATAAGCAACGTATCATCCGATAGGTAAACAGTGCTCAAATATTCCCATTCAACGTTTCCCTCCGATCTTTCACGCTTATTTTTCAGCTAGTTTTGACGTTAAAAAAATAAAAAGCAAACCACTTTGCTTTTCCAGATAAACTTTTTATTACCACGACCCAGGTTTTGTTTAGTATAACATCATCAGGTAAAATACAAGTCAAGCACAGTATGTATAGATATCTCTGGGCGGAGGGGAAGAGGAGGTAGGAAAGAAAAGATTGGTTGAGCTAGGAAGAGGGGGGCTATGGTTTGAGGCGGAGGAGGAGGATTGGTAATATTGACAAATTAGCAATAATTGGATAATTAGTTTAAATAAAACCCAATTAGATAATTAGCAGGTTGGAAGGAGAGGGTCGATACAGTGTTGCAAAAAGCGCACCTGACATCGGATTAGTTGGCAGAGGATTAGTGGAATGATTATTGTGAACGGGGAGAGCGGCATTTAGTAATTAGTCAGGTGGTTCAGTAGCGGGCTGGGTGGAGTCGCTACATTGTTGAAAAAGTCTCACTTGGTTTCAGGTGAGCTGGCAGGGGGTGAGGGAAAAAACAATAACGGGGAATGTGAAGGGTAAAGAAAATCGTTGGTCAAGACATCTTCCCCGTAATTCGTGTGTTGAAGGATTTCTAATTGCTCCAGCGTATCGAGACGGTGGCCTTTCTTCTCTAAGTGTAGAAATTCGGGGGTGAAATCGCTGGTGTGGCCACAATCTCTCAGGTGCTTGGTGAAGAGTGACGCGGAGATGTTGTTTTTGAAGCAAGCTCGGTGCTCCTTTATTCTCGTTTCAAATCTCCTCCCCGTCTGGCCTATGCATATCCGGTTGCAGTCTTTCAGCGGAGTTTTTACACTTCACTTTTGTGTAGGGGTTCAACGTGGTCCCTCGTGTGGCATAACATGTTGCTTAAATTGGTTTTATTGTAAAAGGCCGGTCTCACCTTTTCTTTTAGGAGGATTCTTTGTACCTTTAACGACGAGTGGCCAAGAAAAGGGAATCTCCGCCACTGTGGCTGGTTTTCTGTATGTGTGGGTGAACTATATATGGAAAACTTTGCTAAAGGGGATAGTTTCTTATGGTGAAGTATATCTATTAAATCTTCTCTATATTCATTGTTCACTGCAATTTATTTAATGATCTTTAGTTTTTTAAGAGTGTTTTCTTTGGACAAGGGGATAGAGCATACTCTGTGTATCATGGCGTGGAAGACCGATAATTTTTGAGCGAAATAGTGCCTAGAGTTTTGGTGAATGACATGGTCTGTATAACGCTGTTTTATGAAATTAGAAAAATCAAATCTATTGTTTTTAATGGTAATAGTCAAGTCTAGAAAGTTGAGGGAACCGTCCGCTTCTAACTCCTTGGTAAAAGTTATATGTTTATCACTGGCATTGAGGAAATTCAAAAAAATGTCTAATTGTCTGTCAGAACCCGTCCAGACGCAGAAAACGTCATCTACATATTTATACCAACAGAGGATATTTTTGACGAGGGGATTCTCTAAGAAAAAACATTAGTTGCTCAAAATTGTCCAAGAAAATGTCTGCTAGTAGCGGGGAAAGCGGAGAGCCTATTGCTAAGCCGTCTTGTTGTTGGTATATTTTGCCGTTAAACACGAAACTGTTTTGTTCTACACACACTTTTAAGGAGGAGCACAATTCAAATACCACCGGGGTTGAAACCCTTGCTTTAACAAGGGTAACTTCCGCAAGATTCAGAGCTTCTCATCTTGGAACACTGGGGAATAAATTTGTGACATCAAATGATACTATTAAGCATTTGGGGGTTACTATTTCTTTAGACAACACTTCCACAAGTTCTTGTGAATTTTTTATTCCGTATTTCGGGGAAAATTTGGAAAAATTTTTGAATAAGACGTTTAACTTACAAGCCCATAAGTGGTTAGGAGCCAAAACATTGGAAATCACAGGCCGAATAAGAACGCTGCTACTCAGATTACTTTCACAGATTTTATGGATTTTTGGCAAACCAAAAAATCTGGGCACTGATGGATTCATTTGTATTAGGTTGCGTTTCTCCCTGGGGCTTATTATCACTTCACATGAGTTGATGGAAGCTTTGCACACTTCCTGATATTCAGGTGTGGGGTCCTTAGTTAAAACTATTGCTTTGTTATCCGAGATGAAATCTTCACACTTCTTTATGTAGTCACTTCTCTCCAGCACAACCACTGCGTTACCTTTGTCTGCTTTGGATACAATAAGGTCTTTTTTCGAAATCGTGTCTTTGATTGACAACAAGGCTTTGTAGTCTTTTGAATTTTTTAGAATTTTATTAAATGATGGCGTGTTGGAAACAAAGGGTTGAATCTGTGAGGCTATGCGTTCTTTCGCACCGGAGACATCTTTCCGCAGGGCTAAATCTGAATCTGAAAGGGCTGAATGGATCACTTTGGTTGATAGTGTCCGCCAGAGAGCAAGTGAGATCATCTTCAAGAAAAAGAAGGTTACCTCCAGAAAGCAAGTTGCCCTGACCCAAGACAAACACCATTAGATATATCCGGTGTGAAAGAACGCATAGCCTCACAGATTCAATCCTTTGTTTCCAACATGCCATCATTTAATAAAATTCTAAAAAATTCAAAAGACTACTAATAATATCGCTGGAACCGAATTGTTTGAAAAATGATTTTCTAGGTAAATATTTAATGCTAAAACACCGAAATTAATTATCAGATGAGCTGATTGCTCTCCTGATTCACCACTGTTTTTTTCACTTTAAACCTTACTCCCGAAGTACTCATTGTGCTGAAGTTTTGCCAACAATAAACCAAATGAGATTCAACCCCAAGTTTCCCTTGTGCGGGAAAGGCTTGGAAACATTTTTCAACCGTTCCTACGTCCAGCCGCCGGGGGGCGGTAGAGCCCACTTTGGGAACCAATGGTGTAGACGAATGATTCATAAACGGGGCCAAAGTACTGTGACGATATACTTATTTAGACAATTAGGACATTTTAAGTGGGTCAAGCTTGGGAATTGGTTTGTAAATTCCGGCAGGAGTGAGTCAAATTTTCATGTTGGTAACCATTATTAACAACCATTTTTATCTTTCGTGCCCATTATCTTTTTTCGAATTAAAAAATTGAAAAAGCAGGTCCTCTATGTCTTTATATGATATTTCTTCATCGCGATGGCTCAGGATAGTAGGTACTTATGAATTGTACCCATTCTGTCCCACAACAGTTTTCTACATAACCTTTTTGGGAGCCGTCTAAGTCCTTGGTTTAATCCATAGTTTATGTACATTGCTCATTTTCGTCTACCAAAGCGAAGAAAATGGACGTAATTTTAGCATAATGATCCGGTCGAGTTATTTAAATGATGAAACTGGGAGGAAGACGCTCAAAAGAGATTCAGCAAAGTTGTAGATTGGAAGTAGATGGCAAACCAAACAACCATTGGTAGTCATAATATTAGGGAAGGATGGAGCGCGTTGTTATTACTCTCGGAAATGAAAAGAAAAAAATATCCCGCAAATCTATCCTTTCCAAGTGTAAAATTTATCCTCGCAAAATCCTCTCCGTAACTTCCTGGCATTCGACTGCACTTCCATACTTCCTCTTTTTTTATGCATCGTACTTCTTGAAAAGTACATCAGTTGGGCTAAAGTTTTCAAGAATTATTCGTTCGAAGTTTACGTTCTGAAGGAACTGCAAGAAACTCATTGCTTAGTTTGAAGACATTAAATATCTTACATATTCTGTGAATCATTTCGTCCTTTTCACTGCCGCCAAATTTTGTAAAACATTAGTTACAGTCCCATTCCAGGGCTTTATTATATCTTCATCATAATTGACCCCCACAAAAAAATCAATGTCTAAGGATGCTACACTTTTAAGTCATACTTTTATGTTAATTTATAATGTTTGTGAACATTTGAAGGAACTCCCACTTAGTCCCCCCGGCTCGCATAAAATGTGCAATATGAGACGTATGATCTCAATTTCTATGCGCAATTAACGTCTTCCGTCTCCCGTTGCACAGCGACGTTGGGACGGAAGGTTTTCGGGAATTATATATAAACATATAGGACATTTTTTTCTTCACTCGCCTTTCAGAGTCCGTACAATTCCAGGAGTACTCAATATTACCGACCTCAACGTTGTCTTAAGGATTGAAAACGATAGAATGGCAACGGGTAAGCATTTTAAAGCAGTGTTACATATAATAGAAAGATAGATAAACGTCTTTATTTGGGCCAAATCAAGACCGTAACCTCCCTTCTCCCATTTAACCCTTCCTCGAATAAATAACAACAATGATAATAAGAAGAAGAAATATAAGGTGATGTAAGAAAAATAAAATAATGGGAAAGTCACATATTTAGTAGAGTATTTAAAGAAATAAGCAGCAATGGTAGGAGCGGTATATTTAATTACTCCGCGGTCATATTTAATGAGCTGTCTGCGCACCATCCGCCGCCGTCTCCCTCGGCGGAATTCTGTTCCCGGAAAAGATTTATTTGGCGTACCAGGGCCATCAACACTCCCTCCGTGCATATCAGCTTGTGGGAAAAGTGCATTTCACCAAATATGTAGCATACGCCAACATATAAATAAATAAATATATACATATACGAGTAATGTGGGTCGCGGTAGTCCAGGGGGTAGAGTGTTGGACTACTGACGGAGCGCCCGGGTTTGATTCCCGGGCAAGGCACTCTGGGCACCTACAGCTCCACCCTAGCTATGTGATTTTTCAGGTACCAGATCTTACTGGGAAGCCATACTCAGCACAGGGAAAGGAACTGGCCCCCTTAATACCCTGCTAATGTGTGAATTTCACATGCCGTCGGGCTTAGTACTGGGTGAACTCTACCATCACCTACTAAAACAACCTTCAGGTTGAATACTGTGAATACGGTCGTTTTAGTAGGTGATGGTAGAGTTCACCCAGTACTAAGCCCGACGACATGTGAAATTAAACATATATACGAGGGTCATCCGGAAAGTAGTACCCGTTCGTGAAATAAAGACACAAAAGTAAATATTAACAAACATAAAAAATTTTATTTGAAAGAGAATACTTTAAACTACTTCTCAACATAATCTCCAAGCAAATTAAGGCATTTTTCATAACGTGTGACAAGTTTCTGTATTCCTGCTGCATAGTCCTTCGCCGCCAGCTCATTGAGATACAGGGTCACTCCTTCTTTAAGTTCTTCATCGCTGTCAAATCTTTTTCCTGCCAAAAAGTCTTTAAGCTTTGTAAAGAGATGAAAATCTGAAGGGGCCAAGTCCGGGCTATACGGTGGATGGTCGAAAGTTTCCCATTTGAATTGCTGCAAAAGTTTTTGTGTTATCCCAGCTGCATGAGGCCTGGCATTGTCATGAACGAGAATGACACCAGTAGACAATAGACCTCGCCGCCGATTTTGTATTGCCCGCCGTAATTTCTTTAATGTTTCACAATACGCATTGGCATTAATAGTGTCTCCACGGGCCATAAAATCAATAAGCAATACACCTCGTCGATCCCAGAAAATGGTTGCCATGAGTTTCCTGGTGGACAGAACTGTCTTGAATTTTTTTGGTTTGTTTGGTGAATGAGCATGATGCCACTCCATTGACTGTCGTTTACTCTCAGGTGATGCATAACAAACCCATGTTTCGTCACCAGTAATTATGCGAGTCAAGAAAGAGTCTCCTTCATCAGAATAACGTCCCAAAAACGTCAGTGCTGCAGTCATACGCTTGGTTTTGTGCTCATCTGTAAGCATGCGAGGGACCCATCTTGCACAAATTTTTGCATAATGCAGATGGTGTTTAACAATTTCATGAACAATTGTTCGAGAAACATTGGGAAAATGCTCACAGATGTCATCAATTGTGACGCGCCGATCGTTCCTCACGAATTCGTCAACTGAGCTCACCAGTTGGTCTGTAATGACAGACGGTCTCCCCGAACGCTCATCGTCGTGTGTGTTCCCCCTCCCCATGTTGAAGTTGCGACACCACCGCCGAACAGAAGACTCGTCCATTACATTGTCTCCATACACCTCCTTTAATTGGCGAAGAATATCACATGGGCGAACGTTTCTTGCATTGAGGAATTTAATCACTGCCCTCACTTCACAACTGGCGGCGTTCTCAATTTTTTTAAACATTGTAAACAATCACAGAAACAACACAGGCAATGCTAGCGTCACGCAACTTGGCTCAGAGAAGGCAGACAAGCCACTGAAGCTATCTGACCTCGTCCAGCGGCTACTCGCGTCGTCAGCACTTCATGCGGCACGAACGGGTACTACTTTCCGGATGACCCTCGTATATATAGATGATTTCTTCGAAGTAACACGGAAGTGTTGAATAAAAAACTTAGACAGTAACACACAGCACGAGAACACATAAAAAGAACACTCACGATAATATCTTGATAATTTCGACGGACTCGAACTCCGTCTTCTTCGGAAGATAAGATATGACTGAGGTATATGGGTACGTGGTGCAGAGAAAGAAGGGGCTGAGGGAGAGGGGAAAAACAGGTATTGGGGGAGGGGTGAAGGAGGGGTATGTGGAGGGGGAGAAAGCGAAGCGGAGAATAGGTGGTGGGGGAGGGGTGAAGGAGGAGGTTATGGAGGGGGAAAGGGAGGCCAGAGGGGAGCGGAGATGGAATAGGGAGATGCGGAGATAGTAACAAGCGACACAGAAAACTAACAATTCATCCACAGATCCCACAACACCCATGACCAAGGCGTCAAGTCACAAAGTCATTATAAGGGCTCGACAAGTCAAAACCCAGGACAACGATGACAAAATGTATGCGGATGAATAAATTGTCCCACCATCTCGCAAGAAACAAATCCACTCCCATCCACCCCAGCCCCCCCCCACCCATTTAGTGAACGACATTGAGACCCGGATGTTGATAGGCTTTAAACAGCCATATAAATGCCAATTCCATTGTTTTTAATTTTATAGGGTTATCGGATGGGGGAAGGGATGCTAGAACGGAAACATTGTAACAGTGGTTGAAGGGGGTGTTGTGGTGGGAGGGATGTTTTGGGATGGGAAGACTCGCGGACGGGGAAGAGGGATAACATGAGGCGCGATGATTGTTCACCCTGAGTTTCAGGGGTGTAGGGCACTGGCCTATATAAAATGCCGGGCAGAGTTTGCAAGTCAGAAGATAGATTACATTCTGAGATGTGCATGAGGAGTTGGGGAAGGGCGGGAGAGAGTTAAAAGGTGGGATGGAGACGGGTGGAGTGGTGAAAATAGGACAAGTTTTGCATCTTGCTCGCAAGCACGGAGTGGGTGTGATACTGGGGGTGGGAGGGGATTTGGAAAGAGTCTTGGTGGATTTGAGGAGATCTGATAGGTTGGCGGGCCGTTTGAAGGTAACAGAAGGGCATTTAGGAAGAAGGTTGGACGAAACGTTGTGATTTTTGAGGATGGGGTACAGGTCTTTGAGGATGAATTTAAGGGACTGGATGCCAGGGAAGTAGGTGGTGCATATTGAGAGAGGGTGGGAGTCTGTGGTTGAGGGAGGATTGGGGGTGTAGGATTGTTTTAGGATTTTTTTGTGAAGGAGAGAATCTGGGTATCCCCGTTGGAGGAGGGAATGGCGAAGGTTGTTGAGGTATTTGTTGAGGGATTCGGGATGGTTGCAAATGCGGTGCCCGCGGATAGAGAGGGAGTAAGGGAGGGAGCGTTTGTTGTGGAAGGGGTGGCAGCTGTTAAAATGAAGATATTGTTCTTTGTTAGTAGGCTTAGTATGTACGAAGGTCAGGAAATTTGTTGTTAATTAGGGAAATATTAACAGAAAGGAAAGTGATCTGTGATGATGAGAGGTTTGGAAGTGAAAGAAAGAGATGAGGAATCATTGAGTTGGGAGATGAAGGAATTGAGGGAGTCTATGTTTTGTGGCCAGAGTAGCAAGATGTCATCAATATACCGAAGCCACAGAAGGGGTTTTAGAGGGTAACTGGAAAGGAACTTCTCTTCCAGGACCCCGAGGTGGACGTTAGCGCATGACGGGCTGAATCTACTTCCCATGGCACAGCCCTTGATTTGGAGGTAAAAATTGTTGTTAAAATATAAATATATGATATATATGTTATATATATATATATATATATATATCCCTCCCATGGACTACAACCTTGTCGTGGTAGAAGGGCTTGTGTGTTCCGATGACCCCTAGGGCTGTGCTGGCGGGAGTAATAATAATTACTCCTGGAAGGGTCACCCATGCCAGATAGGTCGAAGGTTAGGAGCCAGACGAAAGGTAGTCCACGCAGCGTCTGTTCCTCAGTGAGGCGGCTGCAATGGCGTCTGACCCCAGTGGGGCGGCCATTAAGTGATGGTGTCACGTTGAAAACACTATTGAGGAAGGCAACGGGAAACCACCTCAATTATGATTCCCAAGAATATAATGATGGGCACTATAGATAATATGAGTCATGGCAACTACGGGAATCGGCCCAAGAGGCCGTGTGTCGTGCCCGGCAGCGGGAGAGGCAAGGCTTCCGCGGTCGTCCTCCCACGAAACCCTTGCAGGGAAGAAATAACTTCAGCAGGACAGACGACTCATAAGAAGGCGAAAGTAGTTAGAATAAGAACCTGGAACCTCAGGACAATGTTGAGGACAGGAAAATTAGAAAATATTAAGCGAAAGATGGAAAGAGGTAACATAGATGTTTTAGGCCTCTGCGAGGTGAGATGGAAGGATAGCGGGGATTACTGGAGTGACAATTATAGAGTAATATACAGCGGCGGGGACGAGAGCCAACGAGGGGTTGCCGTAATATTAAATAAAGGGGTAGGAAGAAGCGTAGTCAACATAGAGCAAGCGACAGATAGAATTTTACTCGTAGAGATAAAAGCAGAGCCGACGAACTGGGTCATTGTTCAGGTATACATGACACCGAGCAACCACAAGGAGGAAGAAGTCGATAGGATGTATGATGAGTTAGAGGATATCATCGCGAGTGTTCCTGCAGGGAAACATTTGATAGTGATGGGGGATTGGAATACAACGGTAGGCGAAGGAAGAGATGGTGGTGAGGTGGGGGACTATGGGTTAGGCACGAGGAATGAACGCGGGGAGAAAGCAATTGAATTCTGCAGGAGACGGGGGTTAGTCATCACTAACACATGGTTTAGACACCACAAAAGGCGTAGGTATACATGGAAAATGCCAGGTGACTCAGAAAGGTATCAGTTATATTATATTATGGTTAGGCACAGGTTTAGGAACAGTGTGATAAATTCGTACAGTTTCCCAGGAGCGGATGCGGACTCAGACCACAATTTAGTTGTTATGAAATGTAATGTTCGTTTCAAGAAGATAAGGCAAGGGCGGCGGGTTAGGAAATGGAATTTAGAAGCAGTAAATACATTAACGAGGAAGGAGAATCAGCAGGCTGTAGAGAAAATGATGGATGACGGTAATGAACTGAGTACTATCGAAGAAAAATGGGAATGTATCAAGAAAGGGATATTGGAAGTCGCTAAAGACACTATAGGAACCGTTAACGGGAAAAGGATAAGGAAACCATGGGTAACGGATGAGATGATTGCAAAGATGGATGAGAGAAGAAGATGGAAGAATGTAAACACAGAGTTAGGCAAAATTAAGTACAAAGAGTTAAACAATAAATTGAGAAGGGCCACAAATAAAGCAAAAGAAGAATGGTGGAAAACGCAATGCGAAGATATGGAAAGTTTACAGAAGAAGGGTGAAATTGGTGCTCTATACAGCAAGGTTAAATTATTATCGGGAAGTAAAAAGGCAAGATCTGTGATAACAGTTAAAGATAAATGGGGTAAGATAATAGTTGAATCCGGAAAAATCCAAGAGAGATGGAAGGAATATATAGAAACACTGTATGGTAAAGAACTTAGGCCGACAAGGTTAGACATAGAAAAGGAACATGACGTAGAAGAAGATAGCTTAGGTCCAGGCATACTCGACGATGAAATAGAAAGGGCATTAAAGGAGATGAAAGCAAATAAGGCTGTGGGGGTGAACAATATTCCTGTAGAAATGTTGAAATGGTTAGGGAAAGGTGGGAAGAAGGCCATATATGGACTGATTCGTAGTATCTATGAGGAAGGAATCTGGCCGGAAGATTTTGTGAGATCGGTGTTAGTTCCTATGCCAAAAAAGGCAAAGGCTTCGTCATGTGAGGATTACAGAACAATAAGTTTGATATCCCACGCAGCTAAAGTTTTTCTCAGGATCATCAACAAAAGGATAGAGAGTAAGGCAAATTATTACTTAGGGGATGATCAGTTTGGGTTCAGGAAAGGAAGAGGTACTCGTGATGCCATTGCAGTAATGAGATCACTAGTCGAGAGGAATATAGAATACAATCAGGACGTTTTTGCCTGTTTTGTAGATTTCGAAAAAGCGTTTGATAGAGTGAATTGGGAAAAATTAATGAGTGTATTGCAGAAAATAGGAATGGATTGGAGGGACAGGAGACTGATCCGCAACCTGTACATATCTCAGACTGCTCAGGTGCGAGGGAGGAACGGAGAGTCCGGATGGGCAGTGTTAGGAAGAGGTGTAAGGCAGGGTTGCCCATTTTCACCGGTACTGTTCAACGTATATGTGGAGGAAATGATTAAAGAGGCATGGGAAGAACTGGAGGTAGGAATGAAAATCGGAGGGGAATTCGTAAAATCGGTTAGGTTTGCTGATGACCAAGCATTAGTTGCTCAGTCAGCCAAGGGGTTGCAAGCTTTGTTGAGTGAAATGGAGGTTCAGTGCGATAAATATGGGATGAGAATCAATATTAATAAAACAAAGGTTATGCGATTTTCCAGGAAGAAAAAGGCTAAGCTAAATATTAAAATAGGCGGGGAAAAAATAGAGCAGGTAGAACAGTTTACGTATCTCGGAAGTGTTTTGGACCAATACGGTCAAAGTGGTAGGGACGTAAGGAGAAGAATTGCGCTAGGCAAGGAGGCTTTCTCAAGGAGGAGGGAGTTGATGACGGGGACGTTGAGTAGGGATGTTAAGATAAGACTCGTAAAAAGTCTGATATGGAGCGTAGCTATGTACGGCGCGGAAACGTGGTCGCTGAAGCAGGAGGATAGACGTAGATTGGAGGCTTTTGAAATGTGGGTGTGGAGAAGAATGGAAAAGGTGAAATGGACCGAAAGGAAAACAAATGAGGAAGTACTAGAAATGGTGGGGGAGGAGAGGGGTTTGTTGAGAGAAATCCTATGGAGGCAGGAAAAATGGATGAAAGGCGTATTGAGCGGTAGTGGAATGTTGAAGAGGGTAATAGAGGGGAGAATATTGGGCAAAGGAGTTAAGGGTAGGAACAGGATAGGGATGTTGGACGGGATGAAGGGAGGAAAGAAGTACACCGAGATGAAATATATAAGGGATATGCCAGAATTTTAAGGTGCTTAGCTATCATTCCGTATACTGCACCGACAAACGTGCGTACACACGAATCAACCTTATTAGTTTAAAGAACGATAAAGCAGCACAACCTAAACTTCATTTAAACGGCAGACAGCTCTTTAAAGCTAATTTCATTATAATACATTGCCAGTGATATTGCCAAATTTATCCATGGTTGCCTAAGGGGAAGCAGGCGATGAATATTTGAACCAATGAATTCGGAATTTCACTCTTCTGTAAACAATGTATCTCTCTACTTGCATTTGTTTTCCGGAAATAAAAAATACTGTGAATTTGTTCTGTTTCCTAGCTATTGATTTTAGAGTTAAGATTTAAATCGAGATTTATTGAAAAAAATGACATTCGTGAAATTCGAATCGAATGCTAATTTTATTCTATTTCAAGACCCGAGGGTGACCCGCTTGCCCTTGGATGACCTTTCGCCCGGAATCGTCGTGGTAGAGCCACAGGAGCTAATTTTATGCCAAAATTTCGGCTCGAATCTACTACCTTTAGGTTAGTAGTCGGGAGATGAATATTTACTTAAGTCACTTTGTTCTAGATTAAAAAAAATTCTTTCTTTAGTTTTATCCTGTTTTGGGACGTTAAAGGAGTAAACACGAGCATTGAAAATAATGGAAAAACATTTCTCAGCTCAATGTGTATGAGAATATTATGAAAGATTGGGGACACAAAGTAGAAACAGGATTACTAATGGTTGATACTGTAAAAGCCACAGTTTTCAATATTCGAATTGGCTCTTTTGCTGTTTAACATTAGTCAGTTGTTACGAATTAAATTCAGTGCTTTTGAAATATGAATTTTTCATGTTGTCTCTTTAGGCGATTAAACTGTGGTCCAGAAAGATGAGATTCACTCGTTGCTGAGAGGGTGAGATTAGCCGCTTCGCTTGATGTTAAACGCTGCCTGATGAAAGAAAGGCGAGCGCAGTCCAGGAAAGGAAATGTTTGCTGGGGTGTGCCTCTCTCTCGGTGAAAAAAATTAATTACGCACGTCCTCAAGAATTAAAGTTAGGCTGCAGAGTATTAAGCCTCCGGAGTGTCCCTTTGCGGCGAGGGTCTCGACAGGAAGGGGCGTAACCTGTCTGGCGAGAATTTCAACACGGCCGGGACGAGGGTCGCGGAATGCCCTCCTTATCAGCCGGACTTTGGGCTTGGAAAGAAAACACACTCCTTGCGAGGGGAAGGGGACGAGCTGGAACTTGAAATTTAAGGTTCCTGGGGTGCGAAAGGGTGAGATAAGGGACAGGTTTAGTAGTCTTCGAGATATGTTTTAATTACGCCCTTAGGGTCAGCGAGGGGAAGGGAGCGGCGGGTTAGAAGGTGAAAAAGCCTCCCCTAATGTTCGGAGAAGTTAAGAGGGAGGGGGGAAGGGAGTTGGTTCACTTTGTGTGGTAAAGGTGGGGGAAGAGGTGTTGAAATGATTGACGCAGGAAAGGTATGGTATGGTAAGGCAGGTAAGAAGAGCCTTTTAAGATTGAAGCAGCAATTAATGAAAATACGAGGGTAGGCTGAAAACTAATGCATACATGCTTGTAGACCAAAAACAAAATGGCCTTCAGAAGCACTCCTGGTGACATGTGGAAGTGACATTCCTCCGCAACACGCATGCGCAGGTTTGAGGTCGTGTTACATTCCTCCAGTGTATTTTGAGAAATGGAAGTATGGAGACGTGTTCTAGCGCCATTTTAGCTCATAGGTCATTTTAGATGAAATCTTCGACGACTTTGCGATGGTTATCGTCTGTGAAAATTATTGGACGTCCGCTGCGAGTTTCATAAAAAATTATGCTTTTTAAGGCTTGCAACCACGAAATTTTACTACCCATCGATTAACAGTAGACCTATCAACAGCATTGTCACCATAAGCAGCCTTTAAACGACGATGAATCTCATTGGGAGTCATTTTCTCGGGAGTTAAAAATTCTGTATAAGATTCGTATAAGATTTTGCAAAAAATGGGGAAATGACATTAAAAAGAGAACTTGTGGGAGATGAGTAGAGAAAAGAAAAAGCAGCGCCTATTTTAGGAAAACTATTAACAATGCCTAGTGGACAAAAGTTAATATTTTGTAAATAATTTTTCACTAGTATCATATTAACCGGAATTTTTACTATTAGAAGTTCGTAATTCTTCAAAATGGGGCCTAGAAATTTGTTTTTGAGAATTTAATAATTCATCCATGTTTACTTTACTTTTAAGAATAGCATGGACTACTACACAACATTTAATGGTGGTTGTAACTTTCATTTTGCACCATCAAATATTATTTGAACAGCAGGAGAGGAAAATTTGACAATGTTTTAAATACGATAACAATAGTGTAACAATTTCAGAGAGTAAAAATCATTCGCCTTGACCGGAATTCGAACTCGGATCCCTCGATGTCCGGCCGAGTCCTTCAGTCAGTTAAGGTACCAAGGCGTCCTCTTAAACTCTGAATTTTTAAGGCTTTTTAAAAGGAACAAGATGTTGTGACAAAATACCGTACATGCAATGTCACAGGCATGAGGGATCGAATCCCGGTCAAGGGCAATGATTTTTACACTCTGAAATTGTTGCAATGTAATGCATGTTAGCGGATGACTCTGTTAAAAGTTACTGATGCGGCATCTTTCGCAGTTTCTTGAAAGATCATAATACTTACAGTGAGGGCAAAAAGAAAATTTTGATATTAACAGTGTTTGAGAGAAGATTTAGGAGTCTATTATTACAGCTCAATATTTGTCCCAAATGTTTACTTTAAAAAAAAGAGAAGTTAAACACTTTTGCAAATCTTCATGGACGACAACCTTGACATGTTAGAAGAGCTTGTGCTGACACCTAGTGTATTTTTGGCGGAAGCAATAGGGTCCCCCATGCCAGTTAAATTGTAAGATAGGAACCAGACAAAAGGTTCACGCAGTGACTGCTTCTTAGTGACGTGGCTGCTAAGGCGTCAGTCGTTGGAGTAATAATGCCACTTAAAAAATTTATTATTGAGGAAGGAAACAGGAGTCTACCTCCTTTAATTATCCCAAGAATGGTGGACACTTATATCCGCAAATATATTGACTAGTCCCGCATTTTACTTCTTAGATTATTTAAGTAACCATGTTAAGTTTCACGTAATAATAAAGATTATGAAATGCGAGGTGAGATGGATGGATAGCGGGGAATACTGGAGTGACAATAATAGAATAATATACATCGGCGGGGACGAGAGCCAAAGAGGGGTTGCCGTAATATGAAATAAAGGGGTAGGAAGAAGCGTAGTCAACATAGAGCAAGCAACTGATGGAATCTTACTCGTAGAGATTAAAGCAGAGCCGACGAACTTGGTCATTGTTCAGGTATACCTGCCACCGAGCAATCACAAGGAGGAAGAAGTCGATAGGATGTACGATGAGTTAGAGGATATCATCGCGAGTGTTCCTGCAGGGAAACATTTGATAGTGATGGGGGATTGGAATGCGACGGTGGGCGAAGGAAGAGATGGGGGTGAGATGGGGGACTATGGGTTAGGTACGAGGAATGAACGCGGGGAGAAAGCAATTGAATTCTGCAGGAGACAGGGGTTAGTCATCACCAACACATGGCTTAGACACAACAAATGGCGTAAGTATACATGAAAAATGACAGGTGACTCATAAAGGTATCAGATAGATTATAATACGGTTAGGCACAGGTTTAGGAACAGTGTGATAAATTCGCACAGCTTCCCGGGAGCGGATACGGACTCAGACCACAATGTAGTTGTTATGAAATGTAGCGTCCGTTTCAAAAAGATAAGGCAAGGGCGGCGGGTTAGGAAATGGAATGTAGAAGCATTAAATGGGTTAACAAGGAAGGAGAATCAGCAGGCTGTAGAGAAAATATTGGATGACGGTAAAGAGCTGAGTACTATCGAAGAAAAATGGGAATGTATCAAGAAATATCAAGGAATATATCGAAAGTCGCAAAAGACACTACAGGAACCGTTAACGGGAAAAGATAAGGAAATCATTGGTCACGGATGAGATGATTGCAAAGATGAATCAGAGAAGATGATAGAAGAATGTAAACACAGGGTTAGGAAAAATGAAGTACAAAGAGTTAAACAAGAAATTGAGAAGGGCCACAAATAAACCAAAAGAAGAATGGTGGAAAACGCAATGCGAGGATATGGAAAGTGTACAGAGGAAGGGTGAAATTGGTGCGATATACAGCAAGGTTAAGTTATTATTGTGAAGTAAGAAGGCAATATCTGTGCTAAAAATTAAAGATAAATGGGGTAAGATAATAGTTGAACCAGAAAAAGTCCAAGAGACATGGAAGGAATATATAGAAACGCTGAATGTTATAGAATCTAGGCCGACAAGGTCAGGAGTAGAAAAGGAACATGACGTAGATGAAGATAGTTTAGGTCCGGGTATACTCGACGATGAAATAGAAAGGGCATTAAGGTGGATGAAAGCAAATAATGTCGTGGAAGTAGACAACATTCCTGTGGAACTGTTGAAATGTTTAGGGAAATGTGGGAGGAAGACTCTATTTGGACTGATTCGTAGTATCTATGAAGAAGGAATCAGGCCGGAAGATTTTGTGAGGTCAGTGTTAGTTGCTATTCCGAAAAATATATAGGCTACATCATGTGAGGATTACAGAACAATAAGTTTGATATCCGACGCAGCTAAAGTTGTTCTCAGGATTATCAACAAAAGGATAGAGAGTAAGGCAAATGATTACTTAGGGGAGGATCAGTTTTGGTTTAGAAAGGGGAGAGGTACGCATGATGCCATTGCAGTAATGAGATCACTAATCGAGAGGAATATAGAATACTATACAATCAGGACGTATTTGCCTATTTCGTAGATTTTGAAAAAGCGTTTGATAGAGTGGGGAAAAACTAATGAGTATATTGCAGAAAATAGGATGATTGGAGGGAGAGGAGACTAATCCGCAACCTGTACATGTCTCAGACTGCTCAGGCTTGGGGAGCTGGAGGGGGGAGTGAATGTCGGCCAGGGGGAATTCGTAAAATCGGTAGGTTTGCTGTTGACCAAGCATTAGTTGCTCAGTCAGCCAAGGGGTTGCAAGCATTGCTGAGTGAATTGGAGATTCAGTGCATTAGATATGGGAGCAGATCAATATTGATAAAACAAAGGTCATGCGATTTTCTAGAAAGAAAAAGGCTAAGCTAAATATTAAAATTGATGAGGAAAAAATAGAGTAGTAAGAACAATTCACGTGGCTCGGATGTATTTTGGACCAATACGGTCAAAGTGGTAGGGACGTAAGGAGAAGAATTGTGCTAGGCAAGGAGACTTCCTCAAGGAGGAGGGAGCTGATGAGGGGACGTTGTGTAGGGATGTTAAGAAAAGATTTGTTAAATATTTGATATGGAGCGTAGCTATGTACTGCCCGGAAACATGGTCACTGAAGCAGGAGGATAGACGTAGAATGAAGGCCTTTGAAATGTGGGTATGGAGAAGAATGGAAAAGGTGAAATGAACTGAAAAAAAACAAATGAGGAAGCACTAGATATGGTGGGTGAGGAGAGTGTTTTGTTGAGAGAAATCCTATGGAGGCAGGAAAAATGGATGAAATGTGTATTGAGGTGCAGGGGGTGTTGAAGAAGGTAATAGAGGGGAGAATGTTGGGCAAGCGAGGAAAGGGCAGGAACAGGATAAGGATGTTGGACGGGATGGAGGAAGTACACAGAGATGAAGAGGGACCTGATGTAGAGTAGGTTCTGGATTGGGTTTTGTTTGGTGGTACAAAATATGTATTTGATAGTTTTGTGTATCCAAAAACCTACCTTCAACCGATAGATTACCTTATAAGAAAATTGGAATTTGTTTCCCCAATGACATTTGATGCATTCCTTTACAATTATTTATGATTTTATCGCAGTTTTCCAAGACTTATTTTGGTGATGAAATGATTTTTTTTAAACTATTATGATTTCTGTGGGTATTTCAAAAATTGGTGAGGATAGGAGACATTGAGAAGAAAATCTCTATGAAACGCAATTAATTGACATATATAATTCAAAATATAATAGATGGTCAAATTAAACGTCCCAAAATATTATGAAAACGCTTCAAATTACGCAAACGATCTCTATTGTGTAGCAGAGTGGCGTGTAAAAAACAGAAATTGTCAGAGGAGGGTTGCAAACATCTTGATGATCCAAACAATCTCCCCATGAAAGGGATGAGGGAAGAGTGTCGTCTTAGAACACAAATCGTTGATAATTCGAGAATCGGCTGGCTAGCTGTCGTTTCAGGCAGTGAAAGAGGCAAGGCATCGCTCGAAACAGTAGCAAAGCTGAATCCACTGCAATAGGAGAGAAGAAGACACAAAAGAACAGGGCGTAAGTCGTTAGAATAGGGATTAGGAATGCTAGGGCGATGTTGAGGACTGGGAAGTTAAAAAATATTGAGAGGAAGATGGAGAGTAACTACGAGTATTCAAAGGTGGAGCAAGTGTTGGTAGAAGAACAGCAGGTGTTATTGACACGATATTTCGAAAGTAATGTGAAGCGGAGGGATAAAAAGGTGGTATCAATCCAAAAGGTAGAAAGAAGCGTAGCAACATAAAGCAGTTGACTGAATGTTATTATTAGTGAAAAAATCTAAGGAGTCACTATAAGGAGTTATATGCCAACACAAAGTCGTAGGGAGGAATAAGTAGACCGGACATAAGGATCAATCAGAGAAAATAATTGCTCCTCAATCCCAGGGTAGGCAAGATCAACTTAGTAGATGAGCAGTTTGGGTCAGGGATGGAGAGAGGTGCGCGTAACGCCATGGCAGTAATGACATAACTGATAGAGAGGAATGTGGATACTTCAAGGGTGCGATTTTACTTGTTACATAGATTTCGAGAAGGCGCTCAATAAATTGAATTGGGTAGAATTAATTAATGCATAACAGAAGATAGGAAGAGGTTGGATGGATAGGCGATCTATCCCTAAGCTGCACATGCCTGAGGCTGCTAAAGTGTGAGTGGCGGATGGATATTCGGAATTTGCGGTGTTAGAAATAGGAGTGAGAAAGAGAAGTGTCTGTTGTCAGCTGTGCTTTTCAACTAATACCTGAAGAGTATGGTGTAAGTGGCATGGAAATAACTCGATAATACAATGTAAGTGGGATCATTCCAACACAAGTACCATCACGCATGTGTAAAATCAGTTTGGTACTCACACTTAATTTAAAAATCAGCTAAAGGGCCATAATCATTGTTGCGCGGATCGGATACACCTAGAGGTATGCATATGAGATGAGAATTGATTTGATCAAGTAAGAGTACGGCCATTTTCGAAAAAGAAGGAGGTAGCGGTACAAGGTTTATTTATGAGGACAAATACTAGAATAGGAACAACAGCTTACTAAATTTGGAAATGTTTTGAACCTAAACGATCAAAGTGTTAGACACATAAGAAGAAGTCTGTGCTCACTCAAAAAACCTAACTTAGACAATGGATTTCATCTAATAATAAAATTTTAGAGACTAGCTAAGCATTCATTTTGAATGTTCAAAGTGCAATACGTTCCCTCTACGGAAAATATGTTATAGATTCATTCAACATTTTATTAATATCATACAAAATTCTTCCTCAACGTTACAGGATATTATGGAAAACTGTTACGACATTTTTCATAAAGTTTCTGCTTTCATATGTCATCGAAAAATGTGACGTTTTCAGGTTATGTTTAGGTTAATTAACTAAAGTTGACAGGGCTATCAACAATTTTCCTTGGTATCAGAAACTTGTATTATTTTAATAATTTCATTTAAGTTATTATTGTGCTCAAGCTTCTGTCCTCGATATCATGTTATTTACGTTTAAATCTTTAAAAGAAAGTGATAGGATGGATCAATATCAAACGAGTATCAACATAATTATAAATGACATACGGCAGAGTATTTGAGAGGAGACAATTAACTCGGAATGTTCTGTTAAACGATGATGCTTAATTACTATGTTAATGCAGATCACTCGGGATGGAGGTCATGATTACGCACTCATGGAATTCCATTACGAATGGCTCTCTTCGTGCGAAGATATTAGATCGGACGTCCATTTAATTTGCGGAAATCATCATTTCCTACTTGGCCTTTAGGTGGAATAGGCGTTTAGGTAAAATTTGCCTCTAAAATCTGGAAGTCCGGATTATTTAAAAGTTTGGTCGTATTTGAAGCTCAAAGTCCACTAAAAAATTTACGTTTTCCTCCATTGCAAGTCGAAATTAATGTTTTATTTTGTCAATGTACCCAAAAAATCCAATTTACTTTAGTTTAGCACGACAAAAATTAAATCTGTGATAAATTTTAGGTGCGATTTCTCTCTTCATATAATTTCTTATATACTCCCTTTGGTGTTTGGTGATACCCCTCCCACCAATGCGTCACCACAATTATGAATATCTCATTTGCTGCTGAATAACTGAGGAAGAGAAATTAATTCCACAGGTCTATTGCGTAGCGTTGGTGCTAGGTTTCATCAGAAATAAGTGAACTGTGCGAATGGGCGAGGGGAGTGGAGACTAATCTAGATTGCGGGAAAGGTTCCCTGAGGCGTGCAGTGAAGAAACTGCACATATAGCTGCCATTCGCATGCGGCGTGCGCGCAAATTAATAATAGGACTCCTAAATGGGTTCAAATACTGTCAGTAGACGATGTCTATTATCAATATTTTACGCAAAGTGTTCAGGCCGAATTCAAATCTAAAGCTTTCACACCTGCAATCGTTGGCAAACCGGCTTATTTCGATTGGTGATTGATATTTTTGGCCGAATATTTGTTGGGAAATGGGATATTGTAATGTAACACCGAAAATACATAAATATAATAAATAAAGAAGAAAATATTTGATTGTTTCTACCTCACAGGTGTTATTTTACGAATTCAGTTCTATTCTGATTCTCCCCCGACCATGTCCCTTTTACGTTTGAGGATATACGTGCTCATTACTAGTACTACTAGGGATGCAAATGCAGACCATGGTACTTATATATATATGTTTAATCTCGTGTTTTTCTTGAATATGAAAGAATCTCATCTATATGCAATTTTAAATAAAATAAGCAATTGTATAAGTTTCCAAGTCCTATTACATTATTCATAAGTTACCAATTAGTGCCGGTTTTGGATGAACGCAAACTACCAAATCGCAAATTTCCTTGCCTCTTATTACAAAACAAAACCCAACATCATACTTTTCAACATCCCACTCTAATGAAATAGATTCTAATTGAATATTATTTTCATATCTACTGCCTTTGATAAACCATAAACAGAAGTAATCAACCCGAAGGTCGGTTTGGTAGGTGACGGTAGAGTTCTAAGTTCAGTACTAAGCCCTATAAACGACCTGTGAAATTCACAGGGTAATAAGGGGTCCAGTGCCTTTTCCTGTTCCGGATTTCAAGGAAGATCTGGTACCCGAAAAATCAAATAGCTTGGGTGGAGCTGATGGTGTTCAGAGAGGCTTCCCCGGGAATCGAACCCCGGTCCTCCGGTCAGTAGTCCAACGCTCAACCCCTGGTCTATCAGGACCCACTGACCTTGATATGAAATAGAAATGTTCCAAAACTTTGAAAGTTGATGATACTGCAAGAAAAAGCTATCGCTTTAGCTGTTGCAAAGGCCGCTGGTGTCAATGCTTAGTGTGCCTAACTGGGGAAGGGGAGTAATGCTCTTAGAGAAGTAATGCTGTGTAGAAAATGCCTCGTTCTCACGTGTAAACCTTTTGAAGTGACAGAGATGTATCACCAACTTTCATTCATTGATGAATTTCAATGTTTATCCTCCTAACTACTCAGCAAACAACAAATGAGAGAATAATTTTCCTCTTTGGCGAATGTTGCAAATACAGATGCCATATGTACACCATCGTTGCACAAAATTGTTGCTTTCTGACATCATTCCGCTATCTGTGGGACACTCATCAAAACATTAACTATCACCATTGGTCAGGAGAGCGGGACAACATTTTGAAATGTTAGTGCGCCTCTAAGGATTTCTCTTGATTCGGCACCGTACGTGGATGGGATCAAATACATTTTAAGTGCACATTAGAATCCATCAGAAATTGAGATTACATCGAGCGATTCTTTACCTTTCGGGATGTTTGGATTCAAGCTAAATTTTTTGTAATATTTTATGAGAAATGTGATGTTCCTCTCAACTATGCACTTAAAGTTACGTGGCCAAATATGCTTTGCCATTATATTTATGCGGCTGCTATTCCATTGCCATCCCATTCATGGAATATTATTTCGGCAGATGGAATTCCATGCCGTTCAGTCATACAGCGTGAGAAATGGAGTCAATAAAAACCACGTAATGAAACGATAAATTTAGCGAAGTAATGGGATCTAACGCAGGTAATGGAGGTTATAATATCCCTCTTTCCGACCGAGAACGAGTTTCCAGTTTGCTGCCGCGGAGGTTTTTGCCACGCTCCCGGCACATTAACGAAAAAATGACCACTCGTGCGCCTGCAGATGGCGCTGCTTTCGCCAGGGCTGCCCCGTGAGTGCGGACCCCCTCTCTGATTAATTTCGGGAGAACTTCTTGGGAAAACGAGCTACTTCAGGCCTTCATCAAACCAACGAGTTACGACACTTGCTCTTGAAGATTAGAAAAGGGGAGATTAGATTGTAAATCAATGGCGTTCCTCGTAAAAGTGAAAAGGGTTTCTTCGAGGGAATCCTCATAATTTGCTGATACTTCAAATAAGCAATCAATCGATAACTTCACCAATATATTTTGATATTAATTAATAAGTGAAGGTAATATAACACGAAGCTAATTAAAATATTTTATGTTCAAACTACTGCTGAATAAATAGAATTTCAAAAGTTTTTGATAATATTCAGTAGGATTGAAAAGAATATAATAATGAATTGAAAAATATTATAGTTCTATAGATAACACGCGTAATCACCTCACATCACTGAGTATTTAATAATTGGTTGTATCGTGAACTATTATTGAAATACAATATTTATTTTTTGCCATTATTACGCGATGATATTTATTGAAAATACATGTTCGAGTTTTAATGGGCGACGACATTTTAAGGTAAATTTTAGGCCCATTGAACATATTTCGATGGAATACGATTTTTCGACGACTTTTCCTTTTGCGCGTTTGTGAACAAAATTTTGTGGAGAGACAAGAAAAAATATAAACCTCGACGACGAGAACTTTTACAGTGAGACAACGTTTTGTTCAAGGCAAAACTGATCACATTTTGACCCATTAATATCACAATCTACTAATCGCAATTAAAAAACCTTATCGTATTTTTAATTATTCAAAGATTAAATATTTATAAAAGTATTAAATTCAAAAAATTCATTAAAATGTTTTGTAAACATTTTTTGCAGCATTACTCTCTAAAGGTACTCGCTTTAGGATCATGTTTATAAGATGTGTCCTTTGTGCTAACTTGATCGCTCATGACGATAACTGAAATGATACATGTACCAAAATTATTCGAGAAAACGGAAGCCACACTGTATCTCACAGAGATTTGAAAGAGAAAAAAATGTTTAGGAGTGAATCACGATTGCGGTTAGCAATTGGGAGAACATTATTTTATCATCTTTAGAAAAAGTTTTTACAATGATCTCCATTTACTTAGTGTCATCGTGAAATAAACATTTTTGAATTATTACAATATCATAGGCTGCATTTGTTGTCTCCGACGTAACTTTATGGAATTTACGCAACATGGTGAAATGAAATAAGTTTTCTCTCCGCATGGTATCATTAGAATGCCTTTAAATAATATTACTTGCTCTGCCTTTTCTGTTTTTAAGTTTCCCCTTCCATCCCTCGTCTCCCTCCGTTGGGGGACCCTCCCGCTACCTGCAGTGTTTGGTCACATTCCCTACCTGGGTCCTTGGGGGAGGAGACCGTTGTATATTGCATGTCCATGTGGAAGTGGAATTTTGCCTTCTTACTTGTCATATTCTGGCTTGCGGGTGGATGGATGGATTTCTCACTGCATCCTAAGGTGCAATTATTTGTTAGATGATAGTATATGTATGTGCATGCGTGTAGAATGACCTTTTTATGGGTGGTGACCTAACACCTTTCGCCACACGCCCTTGCGGCGGCTTGCGGGGCATTGTGTAGATGTAGATGAAGTGATTTGTAGTTCCACACATACTTGTGTGTGTGTATGTAATTCATATATTCACGCCAAGTTTTCGTTTATTATTTTTTGTCGTTGTTGGCGAGGAAAAAACTGCATTCCACAAGTATGGGGACTGCATTTAAACTCACAGTTTTTCTTTTGATCCCATACTCTCTCTCTCTCGCACACGTAAAATTTCTTATTTTGGAGACCTCACCACTGAATAAAGTCAATTTAATAAACTCGCATGTGTACGCGGGTTGGTCGGTGAATTCTGAAAAAAAATGTGTGGAGTACATAGGCATTCCATAAGTTGTCACTTTGATTAACTTCTATTGCCCACATTCGCACAGCCACTTCCTTGTGGTCCGCATACTTGGGCCATAAGTGGTCCATGCTCCACTAATAAATTTGGAATACAAGTTCCCCGTGGCCTTTCCCGCGCGAGTTTGTCTTCCCTTCCCTCCAGCCAGTAAACAGATTAGCGAGGAGAAAGGACTACGGAGGATGGCGTCAAGGGCGTCGCACGAGAGAACTATGCCTCGTTGCGGAAGAGGGTAAGGTGAGGGCATAATGGAATAGAGCGGCGGAAAGGGGGAGGAGAGGGGTGGGTTGCAAGTTTGGAGAGGGCAATGGGGTAGGGGGGCGGGGGCGGATAAGGTAAGAGGATGCTGCGGATCTGCTGCGGCGCGGATCGAGGAAATCTTTGCAATGGAAGGCCTGGCGGCGGAATGTTTACCCGGGGGTTTCCGCAAATGTTGCGGGAAATGGCGGAGTCGCTCTTTCTTGTTTTTTTCCCCGCTGTGTTTGTATTTGTTTCGTCGCCACCACCTCGTTTCCATCTCTCTGGTCATTTCCCCCAGCATCCGCGCGCCAGTTTCAGTGCATTTTCGCCCTCCCCTCCCTCCCTTCCCTCTTCATTACCCCCGCCGTGTTTCCTTTTCGCTCGCGCGCGTCCGTCGGATTACTCGGAAAAGGCTCTCCCGAATGACGCCCCATGTAGTTTTATTAGAATAGAGGCGAGATCGTTCGCGAGTCCCGCGTGGAATGTGCGATTCCAATTCAAACCCCGAAATCAGAACGTCTGCTTTAATGTTAAAATGTGGTTATGCTTTGTGTTCATGTCGTCACGTGTCGTGGTTATACAAGGACGAGTAACGAATTGTCCAACCTGGTTAATTCGGTGTGTAACGTGCTCAACACGACTTTAGACCCTCACGGTATAGGATTTGAATCTATCCTTGGTGATATTCACTGAGATGCGATGCATCGAAAGGTGGCTCACGGTGGGGTGTATTTAACATCACCGAACATTTTGAAACAAATCAGACTTTCTTAAACATTGAAAAGAGGTTCTCATTAGAGGCACATAAAGGTAATGAAGAACTTTGAACCTGAACCACATGCTTGCTTCTGACTTGACTCAATTAAGAAATTATTTATAATGATAATAGTTAACTAAAATTAAAGAGGCGTGATATTATGATAATGATATTACTATTACTACTATTACTAATGATTAAACTATTCTTAGAAAGGTTCAGAAAAAATGAGTTTAACAATGACACTAGAGGAGTTATTATAATGGCCCCACACTATAATATAGGTAGATCAGACCACAAAGATAATAAAATAAGGGAGGTCGATTCCATTGTACAGATAGATGATACAAACACTCATTATTTACCAGAACAATCAGAAATGATAATATTAAGACACCGAAGTCACTTTAGAAATATTAAAAACATTTCATTAACAAGTCGGAATAAAATTACATATTGCAAAGTTATTGGGTGTATCTATAGATGCATGTTTATGTTGGTTGGTAGTTTGTGTGTGGGGTGTAAGGGGTTTTGTATGGACCTATACAATGCTTTGTTTGTGGGCTGTATAAATTTGTGGCTTTAGCATGCGTTTTTCTCTTAATTACGGGTGGTGATCTAACACCCCCCGCCACACACCCTTGCGGTGGCTTGCGAGGTGTTAAATAGATGCAGATAGATAGATAGATGTTGCTTTGAAATCCAAATACTCTAATTTATAATACATTTATTCGCTTTTTCTAACGACTAAAGATCACGTTAGATCACTTAAAATGTTTCCATCTTTATCATCTACATCCATACATGATGGTCTGCAACACACCGACATGGTGTATGGCATGGGATGCATCCACGCCAACCATATACATAACGCGAAAAGTTGCGGTCACATGTCGCATGTGAAAGACTGGTACTCGCATGTAGCTACAAAAAATTTCGGTCATATTGTAAAATGAGAAAAGATGAGTGCTAAATTCGTAGAGATTGACCATAACAAATATTAAAGAGATATTGCAAAAGAATTAGATTTAATCAATCAGCCCTAAAAAAATTTTGCGCCTATATCCTTAGGTTCTTTCAACAATTCAATGTAGATCTTTGAGCTTGAGGCCATTTACATTATAGTGACATGTATTTAGAATACAAACTATATTGCGTCACTACTACTGTCGTCACTACTCACTGTCCAAAACCCTAATTTATAGGCCAATGAAAAATCAGAAAATATTATTCTTTAATTTTAACTAATGAAATATCACAAAAATGCCTTATATCGATGAATGTCCTTGTAATTTCCATAATATATAATTTTTATTGAAGTATATTAGTGCTTAGGGAGGACACGTCTGCTTGGTATGTAGGTACTTACTCTACGTATGATATTTAAGTACTTTCCTGACTCATCCTTACCAATTCACTCTTGATCCACAAAAGCTGGGTGTCTGCAGTAATTCCTACACTATCCCTTTCCTATCTGGACCGAGGTTCAGCTGATTTAATCACCAGATTGAATCCAGAAAAATGTATTGTACTATACTTTTATTCTTACTAACCTAATTAGTTGTCATTATTTAAGTCTCATTTTATTGTTCTTCTTTTTTACTATCAACTCGTCATCCATGCGTAGAGAAATATTTCAGAAGCTGTAGTTACCATCACTCCATTATATCAACTCGATTACTTATATCATTGACTGCCATACACCATAGTGGTGAGTTGAAGTTAACCATATTGAAAAAAATAGAATTATGGTAATATTTAATTCAATGGCAGAAATATGTGGCGTTTTTTAAAAACCATTCAGCGTTTTTAGCGTGGGAAAGTACGAACTTTTGACCACACGACGACAAATCCTCCTGGATGAACGGGCCATGATGAAATTTATTTGGAAAAAACACTCTGGGAAAAAAAGAATTTCCACAATTTTATCACTCTTATTATAGCTTCAAGCTCTCTGACGCAGTAGTTATGAGGCATAATATTTTCACGAAAAGTCGATTAATAAAGCTGTCATCATTACTGTCACAGAAAAAATTTCTGTTACCGCTCTTTCCATTATTATTAGGTAACCTACCGGTTAAGGTAGGTTTTTGGATGGACACAACTATCAAATAAATATTTTGTGATTCCTAACAAAACACAATCCAGCAACCTATTCTACATCAGGTTCCTCTTCATCTCTGTGTACTTCCTTCCTACCTTCATCCCGTCCAAAATCCATAACATTTTATTCAAAAAGTCTTCAAAATCCTACTGCCGCTCAATACGCCTTTCATCCATCTTTCCTGCCTCCATAGGATTTCTCTCAACAAACCCCTCTCCTCGCCCACCATCCCTAGAACTTCGTTTGTTTTCCTTTCGGTCCATTTTACCTTCTCCATTCTTCTCCACACCCACATTTCGAAAGTATGCAATCTACATCTATCCTCTTGCTTCAGTGACCAAGTTTCCGCGTCGTACATAACCATGTTCATTATCAAAGTCTTTTCTTAACCTCCCTACTCAACACTCCTGTCATCAACTCCCTCCTCCTAGAGAAAGCCTCTTTGCCTAGCGCGATTCTTCTCCTTAAGTCCTTATTACTTTGGCTATATTTATATTACCATAAATTTATATAATACTAAGGGTAAATGGGGTGAAATGGAAAGGGGCAAAATGAATTGGAGATTCAGATAACAGTAACAGTTACACCCACAATACATGCCACCTGACTAGAGTACATATTTTATAGTTCACGGTTGTAATTCCCGTATTGTGGGTGTGCTTTCAACAGGTTTGCAAATTTTCCAACTACTAAGGGAATAAGATTTCATTGGTAAAACGAGTTACTCACGTTAAGTTTCTTTTGCCGCTCGATTTGGTTGCAATATGACAAAGGGAAAATGTTTTTTTTTTCGCTATGGCGAGTCACAGTTTCGTCCTTTATGAATTAATTTCACGTCCCATTCCAGTGAACGTGAAAATATGCGCTCACGAGAGTTGATAGACCAGTCGCACATAACAACGTGTTATTGCTGAAAAATTTTCTTCTCACGGTTAAAGTGCTTTCGTGTGACGGAATTAATTCAAGGGTTCAAAGTCCAAAGAGTGTTAGAGATATTAAATGAAATACTTTTAGTTTTAGAATAATTCATCTTTTAATTACTCAAATAATTAACATTGTGCATAAAATTGTATGTCCGAACTGATTTGAGGGATTGCATTTTTTTATTGCCATTCAATTTTAATTTTTCATTAACGTTTTACTTTGGGAAGATGCAATGCCACGCAAAACCAGTAGATAATGATCTTATTTGACCATATATATATATGTATATATATATATATATATTCATTCATTCAAATTGAAATAGAGATAAGGAAAATGGTAAAGGAACACATATAAAGGACAAACACAACAGAGGTGGGGATGGCGGATGTGAGCAGATCACGAATGTAAAAATATTTTCCTCGACCGGGACTTGAACACCGGATCTCTCCACTTGCCGGGCGGATGCTCTAAACCACCTGAGCTATCGAGGAAGAATACTTTTACATTGAAATCTGCGATCTTATAAAGCGCCAAAGTGCTCCGAATCATTACCCAGAAGATGGCGTTAGGGAGCTGTTACACCCACCAAAGGAGAAATTGACAAACACAAGAGGAGAATGGACAGTAGGTTAGCAAGCATACAACATCATAAAGGATAGGAACGGTGCGTTTCATGGCACGCATAGCCAGAAGAAGAGACGAGCCACATTGGCCACGCCATCTTCTGGGTAATGATTCGGAGCACTTTGGCGCTTTATAAGATCGCAGATTTCAATGTAAAAGTACTCTTCCTCGATAGCTCAGGTGGTTTAGAGCATCCGCCCGGCAAGTGGAGAGATCCGGTGTTCAAGTCCCGGTCGAGGAAAATATTTTTACATTCGTGATCTGCTCACATCCGCCATCCCCACCACTGTTGTGTTTGTCCTTTATATGTGTTCCTTTACCATTTTCCTTATCT